>CAUYPK010098349.1:0-26336 GCA_963574355.1 Loris lydekkerianus | reverse complement strand
ATTTAATTTCTCCATCATAAATGAAACTCAGTTTAGCTGGGTACAGGATCCTGGGTTGAAATTTGTTTTGTTTTAGGAGATTAAAGGTCAATGACCATCCTCTTCTAGCTTGAAAAGTTCAGCAAAGAGGTCTGCAGTCGTTCTAATTTTCTTCCCTTTGTAGGTTATGGTTTTCTTATGTCTGGCTGCTTGCAGAATTTTCTTCTTCATATTAACCTTGGTGAAGTTAATTACAATGTGTTTAGGAGATGTTTTATTTGGATTGAGTTGTGCTGGGGTTCTGAAACTGTCTGCTATCTGGATTTCAGAATCTCTTGCAATGTTTGGGAAGTTCTCCTTGATTATCTCTTGGAGTAGAGCATCTGGGCCTTTCGAAGCAAACTCTTCTCCATCAGGGATTCCTATAATGCGAATGTTTGCTCTTTTGGAGTGGTCCCAAAATTCTCTCAGGGAATGGTCCGTTTTCGCTCTCCAGTTCTTTTTTTCTTTGAGCATTTGGGAGCATTCAAAAGCTTTGTCTTCCATGTCAGAGATCCTTTCTTCTGCCTGCTCCATTCTGATACTGAGGGATTCTACTGTATTTCTCAGATCTTTGAGGGTTGCAAGTTCTTGCCTCAATGTGTCAAAATCTTTGGTGATTTTGTTTTTGAATTCATTGAATTCTTGAGACAACTTTTGAATTACTCCTTGAAATTCTAATCCCATCTTTACCCCCATTCTGTTTATCTTATTTGCATCCAAATTCTGAACTCAATTTGTGACATCTCAGCCATTTGTTTATCAATGGGATCTTCTGGTGTGTCTGTTTTGACATGTCTTGGGGGAGTCGATCTACTCTGATTATTCATGTTGCCAGAGTTTTCCCGCTGATTCTGCCCCATGATTATTTTTCACCATTTGGAGAGGTGGTCAGGTAAGGTGAAATTGGATTGGGGACTCCTGGAGTTGTGGTTAACCAGCCCTTTGCCAAGGATCTTGGACTGGTGAGTGTGGCTTTTTCCCCTACAGCTTTGCCAAGGACCTGTACAGTATTACAGTCTGAGGCTCTGGGGACCTGCTTGGTGTGGTGGGGTTATGTGGCTCTGTCTTGTATTCAGCTGGTCTTTGTCCGATCCTTGTGGATCAGGGACTCTGGGTTGAAGTCTCAGCTGTGGAGAAATACAAGCAACTAAGATACCCTGCCCCCATGGGCAACAACTAGAAGAGGAAAATCAACCCATCCCATTACCACACAACCAGGGTACCACCTGAAGGGTCCTTGGGTGATTGGCCCAGGTTAGGTGTTCAAACCAATTGACCCAGTAAGTACCAAGTCTCAAGTGGGAGAGTTCAAAAGTTTTCCAGCAACTAGATAGCAGAGATCTGCTGGCTGCTCCAATGTGGCTTGCTCCGGTGGTCTGTAGAGTCAGAAAGGCCCGCCCAGTAGCAGACTTAGGCCAGGAGGCTGGTGTCTCTTTCCCCATCTTGTACCTCTTTCACACCCAGTCACCACCCCGTGGGTAACCCCCTGTGGTCCTGCTCTCTACAATAAGCAGATATACCAGGGCTTTGTGCCTGCCAGACTCAAAGGAAAGCCAGTGCTCCCTTGGCCCAGCCACTACCCTCTGCCACAGTGTGTTCCACCTGAGCTCAGTCTGAACCTGAGGATAACAAGTCAGCAAATGATTTTCTCTCTCAGCCACCACACCTTTGCCCCAGCTGCTCTGCAGTACTGGTATCCCTATAGGGCGAGGTCTGGCTTCCTCTCACAGTCCTCAGAGTTGGGGAGGTGTCTCTCCAAGATTAGACCTTGGCAGGATGGTTCTACTATTGCTGAATCTTCATGGGAGGTATCCCTGCACAGCTCCAATGTGGCTCCCACAGCCAGGGAGGGTTGTAGCGGCGGCTCCAAAATCGTGGGGTGCACAGCTCCAGTAGGAGGGCAGAGCATGCTGTACGCATTTCTGGCAGGGTGTGCATGCAGTTGCTCTGGCAGGGCGGGGCTAATAGCCAGCGAATCTGGCTGGGGGCACAAGGCTCTGACAGGGTGGAGTATGGGGTCCTGGGTTCCGGCTGGGTGGAGCACACGGCTCAAAAGCCTCCTCCTGCAGCTGGTTTGCACTTTCACAGAGTCAAGCCTGACAGCCTCCTCCCCTTTGTTGGCACTGCTGCTCAACTCACTGTTACAGTGCAGCTTTTCTACCACTGCCCTTGCAGTGCCCATACCTGGCAATGAACTGCAGACATTCTGGTCTCTGCAGGGGTTAGGCTTCTGTTCTGTCAGGCAAGTGGGGAAGGGTGGACCAGAAATTCAAAATGGCAGGGAAAACATTAGTTCAACTTTCATGCCTGACAAGAGTACTCAGGGTCATAGCAGGGTCCCTGTGGAGAAGTAGTCCTCACTTCTTGCAATTCTCTCCCCTGGGGTGAGACAAGTGGTCCTCAATTCACTGCTTGCTTGTAGAAAACCTACAGTGAGCAAACAAACAAAAACCCCCAACTCTCTTGGGGGAGGGGAGATGAATACTTTTCCTTTGGGATGAGTTTTGTACCTGAAATTTGCTTTCTTGGACTTGTAGGTTGCCTCAGCAGAGGTGATGTGCAGTTATCACTCTTCTCCCCCAGCTTGGCTCCCAGTATTTAGCTTTATTGGCTACTTTCTGGTCATTATCCTTCCCTCTGGACAGGAGCTTCTGTGGAAGGCTGGCTCTAGTCAGCCGTCTTGCCCCTCCTCTCTCTCTTCTCTTTTCATTTTCTTCTCATCTTCTTGTTCTTTTGCCTTATTTCCAATTTTCTCTTCCCCCTTTTTATCTCTCTTATTCTCTCTATAGCAGGGGAATGCAAGACCATTTTATTTGTCACATTAAATGAATAAGGTGAGAATTTGGGGTATAGGCTGGGCATGATGGCTCATGACTGTAATCTTTTCACTTGGGGAGGCTGAAGCAGGAGGATAGCTGGAGCCTAGGAGTTTGAGACCAGCTGGGAGCAACATAGTGACACTCCCATCTCTACCACACAAAAATAAAATTAGCTATTTATGGTGGTATGCACCTATAGTCTCAGCGATTCAGAAGGGTGAGATTGGAGAAGTACTTGAGCCTGGGAGTTTTAGGTTGCAGTGAGCTATGATTGAGCCATTACCTTCTACTCCAGGCAACTGAGAGAGACCCTGTCTCAAGCAAATAACAGAACAAAACAAAAATCAAAAACAAAAATTTGGGGAGTAGATCTCATCTGAGCTTGTTTTGACCCAGGACATTGCCCAACATACAGTACAGTTTTAGGAGCAGTGGATGGAATTGTCCTGGACATTGGAATAGCTTCGGAACCTTTCCTGGTCTGCATCATAGTTATGAAGGAATATTCCCCACGAAGGGGAGCAGCAAACTTGAGCAGAGCCCATCTTGGGGAGGAAATGGCAGGCTCCTCCCTTCCCAGGGATAGGGCTTGGCCTGTAGGGGAACTTTCTGCCCGGCCCAGCCTTGGAACTCAGCACAAGCAGGCCTGTGATGATATCACTGGCCTTCCATGGGACAGCTGCAGCCAGCAGCAGGACACTCCAGAAATGCCAGTGGTAATTGGAAACTTTATTTTCAGATGCTTCCCACAGCATTCATGCATGGTGAGAAGTGCTTCTGATGTGGGACTTTTCAGGTGAGAGACCAGGGAGATCGGAAGCCAACTTCATCTTCCCTGGAACAGGGCTCTTGGGGGATGGGATGGGGGGCATATTCTCCAGAGGGCAGCTTTCTGTCAGTGGGATTCCATTTGGATGTGCCTTGAGAGGGCCTGTGAAGTACATTTCTAGGCATTCATTTTCAAGGCCCCCTTTGCTATTTTGTTTAATAAATTGTCTTCATTTTTGTCTGTCATTGCTGCCTAATCTTGTATGCGCAGCAGGTGAATAGAAGGGACAAGAGAAACACAAAGAGATTCTAGGGAAGACATTATTTCGGGAAGGCACCAGCAGCTGCCCCCATACGTCGGAAGGTCTGTAAAGGGAAGAGGAATCAGCTGGTTCTGTGTGTCCTGTGGTGAGAGAGTTAGGGCTGTGAGTGGGAATGGGGGGTGCATTTATCTCTGCATTCCAGTGAGGGCAGGGTGGGAGGCTCACCTCGGACACCTCCTGTGGCACAGCCACAGTGCTGGGGGCTTGTTCCTCTAGATTCTAGAGGCAGTTTCTGCTTCTGGAGATAACGTCTAGCTTTGCGCCCATCAGAGCTGCCAGTTACTAACCACTTATCCTGTGCCCGGTACCAAGTGCTTACCAGCTTGATTTATTTACTTCCCACAGCTACCTTCTTGGGTGGCAGTTGGCACTAACATCATTTTGCAAATGGGGAAAGGGACTGCCAAGAGTCCAGTGCCCAAGGTCACCCAGAGAGTTGGTTGCTGGGCCTGCATGGGGACCATGGTGACCCACACCAGGGTTCCTGCCCCTAGCTCTTGAGAACCAGGGCCTGCTTCTTGACAGTGTTTAAATCGTGGGTTGAATCCACCAGCCTGTGTCTTCCACACCTTTTCCTTTACTGTCTTTTTTATCATTGTCTTAACTGCCACATTAACCTATTACTTTATAAAACTGCTGAAAAGATGGCGCTTTGGGAAAAGGTGCTCAGAAGTGAAAGCTCCGTCACTGTTCTCTCCTTTTAGGGAGAGTTTACTTTCAGAGTTGTCGTCTAAAAATGGAATGGCTTGGCCTGGTGGGATTCGGGAGGGGAAAGGTTACCACCTGCCGGAGGCTGGTGCTGGGTATAGGACAGGAGAACTAGAGGACACTAAGGGTCCAGTGTAAGAAGGACAGTCACTGAGGGTGGCTCTCAATGGACCCCTCTCTCCTTGGGATAAAGATAGGTGCTCCCAGAGGGTGGCTTGGCTGGGGAGGTGGTGGCTTCCTGGAACTTTTCACCATCTGCCCGACTGATTGCACTTGCTCCTGACAGCCCTACCAGCTTACTTCACGCCCTCCTCCAGGCTATCCTGCATGCCAGAATAATCTCTCCAAATACTGCTTTTGTGATGTCACCCACTCCTCTGAACTCCCTCTGAGCTCAGAAGCCTGAACTTCTCTACCCCAAAGTCAAAGCCTCTGACCTCTGCTCCAGCTTCCCTTCCCACCCTCCCCCCGAGAACCCCACTCTAGCTGGGGGAATTGTCTACAGTGAGCCCTGAGCATGCCTGGTAGACACACGGGCTCTTACTCAGGATTCCTTCCTCTTCTCCACTTACCCCCCTTCCTTGTTGGTTCAAGGCTCAGATTCTTTCATTTGCGAAATGCCCATCTGTTATGGGCCAACTCAACATTAGGAAGAGGCTGGGAAAACCAAGCCTTAGAGACATGTCAGAGGCCCTTGAAGAGCTCTCAGTCTAGTTGATTGAAGGTGGATGAAAGCACCTTTGATCAATGTGTTGAGAGCCACCTCAGGCCAGTGCAAAGCCTTCCTCTTCCCTGGAGCCTTTATTGATGGTCACTGTGAACTTTCTGTGAGTCCTGTGGATCCTCGTCTCTGTCCTTCCTTGTTTTCTGCCTGGCATAGCTCATTTTATTTTATTGCTAATATCCCGTGTCCTAGGGAACATACCACAACTGCCTAGCACTGAACTGTGTGCCTAAGAAAAGGAACGTGCATTTACATTGCACTCTTATTACAAAGGCTGTTCACATCTTGGATTCCCCTTGCTCCTGTGACATCTCTGCAGGACAGGCAGGACAGATGTGATGAGCCTGGTTTGCTGAGCTCACAGGCAAACAGAGTGGCAGAGCTGGGGATGAGGGCCTGAGGTTTTACAGAGGCTGTGCTTCCCAGACCCATGGAAGGACAGGTGGAGAGATGGAGTCTGTCATGTAGACCCTCCCCCAGGCTTGCAGTGTGGGAGTGTTACGGGAGGATGAGAGGACAAGAGGAGGATCTTGCAGCTGAAATTCAGGGGGTTTATTAAGACCAGGGAAGTAAAGGGTGATTTGAATTCGTACTTCTTCTCATCTAGGCACACCACTCCTCTTCCTCCGTGGAGACTGGGGCTAGCTGTATGGATGGAGGGTGGAAGGAATGGAGGGATGAGTGTAGGGGCCAGGGCTGGAAGGACCGGAAGAGGGAACAGAAAGGTCTGCGGGGAGGTGCCATCAGGTGACCTGTCACTTCTCTTTGTAATAGAATAGCATGAGCTCTTGGGAGGATCAAAGTGCATCAAAGACATGGGTTTTGTTATTATCCAGAAAGGAGGAAAAGCTTGAGGCTCAATTTTGTTACAAATTTCAGAATTCTGCTCAGTTAAGTATTTAGTGGAACGAGGGACAGTGTGCTCAGAAAGTAGAATCCCAGCTTCTTATCCACCACAGCTATTGATTTTGGTCTTGGCAATTATAGCAAAGGTGTTGCCTCTGGGAATGCTAGCTGGTTGGAAAGCTTGGATTTTTGGAGCTCAGCTGTTTGAGTTACCTGTGTGTTTGAAAAAGAAAAATCTCACCCTGCTTTGAGAAGAACAAAGTGTATTTCTTTAGCCTGGGCACGAATCAGTAGTTGAACTTTTTTTTTTTTTCTTTTTTGCTCAAGTTTAAAAATAAAAAAAAGCCACCTTTGGGCTGAGACCAAGAATGGAAAATTTCAAGGCATAAGAGTAATTTTTTCCCCATCTGTTCTGGGCAGGGCACGATAAAGCAGTCTGAAGGAAGGTTGTGTGTAAACCTCACTACTTTATGGTCTTGCAGTGTCTACTTTGTTAGGACATCCTCGGTGAAAGACACCCCACCCCCCGCACAAGTGAATGTGCAGTACAGGGCAGACGTGTAACAGAATGTAAGAACTAATTGAAATGGGCAAAGGAGGAAGTGATTAAAATTAAGCTGCAGCTTCTGCAAAGGCGGCTTTATCACATAAAGTACAGGTTAGTCCCGCAAATGGTCAATTACTAAAGCTCTAGATTGGGCGGTGACAAGTGCCTGGAGAGAATGTGGGGCCTCAGGAATTGCACTGGCAAGCTAAGGTAGGATGAGGATACCTTTGAATTCTCATTAAAGGAAATCTGGACAGTCCTTGACTGCTATAGTTACCGTTAAAGCGTTGTCTGCTTGAGAGGCTCTATTTTTACAGTTCAGTATTATTAAGGTATGAAGAAGCTGTTTTGTGCAAGTCAATGTTACTGTTTCTGACAACAGCTTGTGAGGAAGTATACATTTGTGCAACAGACTGCCTCGGATGTTAATTCTAAGTTTAGAAGCCGCCTTCAATGGGTGCCGAACTCAGTTATACAAAATTCAGGTGCTTACCCTAAAAACCTGAATACTCATGAGGATGGCTTGGTCCCTGATGGAAATTTGGGGCTGTCAGGGTGTGGTACAATAGCTTTAGACTGGGATTCAGACACGCACGTCAACATCTATTTTTGAGCAAAACCAGCATGGATGGAGAAAAGACAAGCCTCCGCCAACAAACCCTCCAAGCACCCCCTGGGGTTCTAGGTGCCCTGGATTTTTGTTTTGACTCTCCCACTTACTAGCTGTGTGACCTTGGACATGATGCTTCACTTAGCAGCCTTGATTTCCTCATTGGTAAAATGAATCTGTTGGATCCTATATGGCCTAGGGTTCTTTCCAGATCCCAAATGTGCACAAATTGAAAGTTTTAACTAAGAGTTTCAGTCTCTCTTATTTGGGCTATTTGTAGTGGTCAAAATTGATAACATATTGAAAAACTTCCTCCTAGTTAAAATAGACATTGCCCTAAGTGCTGCGAGAATTCCTGTCACCTTCCCCCTTCCTTGGAAACCTCTGGACTTTTACTGAAGGCAGCACAAAAGGCTCACTGTCCATCACAGCAGGGGGTATTCAGCCTAGGCCTGTGGTGTTTGTTCTGAAGGTCATAGCCCTATCTTACTGGTTGTTAAATATGTTGGCCATCCGTCCCTCTGGCTTATGAGTACAGCCTCTGGGTGGGGTCAGCAGAAATGGTTTTATTTTTCCCAAGCTCTTGTCCTGCACCTGAAAATGGAGTTAACCATAAGCGGTGTGGTGGAGGGAGTTCGGAGGGTGGGGTCCAAAGACTGGACCACCTGGGCTCAAGTCTGTGTGATCTTGGGTAAGTCATGCAACCTTTCTTTCTTCAATTCATTCTCTACAACATGGGGATGGTCATAGTACTGACATTATTGAGCTGATGGTGAGATCAGCTAATACATATGAAATGCTTAGGACCGAATAAGCACTGTAGGAGTGACGGCTCTGTGCATGTGTGTGTGTCTGTGATATTAATATATGCACCTGTATCTCAGGCTTTATTATATATCAAGTGAGATAACCACTACACATTCAGTAAGATAATGTGTATAAAGCCCCAAGCCTGACAAATAGTTTTTGGGAAATTTGACAATACTTGATGATGCTTGACAAATAGTTTTTGAGGGAATGTTAGCTCTTATCTAAGTAGGTCCTATTGGGAAAACATAGTTATATTTTTATATGGCTTCAGTTAGCATCTCATCTGGGATCAATGCTATTTTTAATTGAAAAAAATAGGTTTCAGTGCATTTTCAGGAGGAGTCTTTCCCCTGTCTCTGACTTTCACAAAGCACATATTCCTTCTATTATTTTTCCAGTGGTCCAGGGCTGGGTCACCGTTGGAGGTGGGGAGGCCAGCTAGTCAGTGGAAGCGTCTCTTGAAAGGGACTCTAGCTGCTTGCTTGAAACTCAGCTTGAGGAAGGTCCTTGGGCCCTTGCTCCATGGTTTGCTTGGACTTTGGAGAAGGGAAGGAGATGTGGAGGCTGGACCCAATCCTGGCCCGCAGCCTGACTGTGGGAATGGGAGACCTTGGATGCTGTATCTCTTCTGAGGGCCTCCTGGCCAGGTTTGGGAAGTCCTGTGCTTTCTCTGCTGGAGAAAGTTTCAAGGACACTGGAGACCACTTGAATGCACCTCTTGGGGGCTGAGGAGCCAACTACTTAGCATGTTGGAAGCCTACTGCCCCTGTCCAGACCCAGAGCCCCTTAGAGGAGAAGTGAAGGCTGCAGGCTGCGTGGACCACCGTGCCTGGGGCCGTGCTCTCCAAGTGGCATTTTTCTGGTCACCCTGCTTCTCTGAGCCTCAGTTTCCTCGTCAGTGATAGGGTGGAATTAGCCATATCAGGGGCTTTCAAACATTATTCTTTTCCCTTAACATAATAAAATACATTTTCTTTCTCACTCTGATATATGTGTATAATGCAACAAAAGTTTCAAGCAGCAACCATTTTAATATCCAATACTCTCTATTTTCTGTGCTGGTGTTATTTTGTATTTCAGTTGAAAAATGCTGATTGTGAATGATTAAATTGATTCTGTGACCTGCTGATAGGCCATATCCTGCAGTTTTAAACACATCAGGCTAAATAATAGTTGAGGAAGTTGAGCGCTGTTATGCTGTGATTCTGCTGGGCCAGGAATGGAGGGAACAGCAGCTTCCTCTGTGTTGGGCCAGAGACTGCTGAAATGTCTCGTGTGTTAGATCAACCAGAGTTTTAGTTCCAGAGGTGGAGCCGGAAACTAAAAAAATATTTTTTTTCCCCCTCAAAACAAGTGGGTAAAATCTATATAAACACTTACAGGAAGGGGTGCCTCCCTGTCAGGCTATGGTTCCTTTTCCAGGATTTTCCCTTCTCAGTGGGAATGAAGGTAGGATCCCCGGCCAAAGAGGAGAGTCAGGGGTGATAACTTCTCACCCAAGGAGGGCAGGTGGTGGTGTGGTCTGAACAGGTTCTCACCTAAGCTAGGTCCTTAGACTTCTGACCCGTGGGGTGCCTGTGTCACACTGTGGCACCACTGATGAGGCACGCTTGGGGCTGGAGCTCGAAATGTCTCACAATTGCACAGTACAGGTGCTGGCATATTCTTCGAACAGGGTCCATAGTGCCAGGTGTCAACCCTGAGCTGCTGGATCATGGGGAGGCCTGAAGTCCCAGCAGAGAGGCCAGGTGATGGCGGTGGGCATGCAGGAATTAAAAGCAGTGGCTATGTACTAAGACTGTGGTCCCCAACACCTTGGCCATTGACTGGTACTTGACTATGGCCTGTTAGGAATCAGGGCTGCATCATCACCTGAGCCCCAGCTCCTGTCAGATCAGCAATGACATTAGATTCTCATAGGAGCACGAACCCTAGTGTAAACTGTGCCTGCGAGGGATCTAGATTGCTGGCTCCTTATGGGAATCTAATGCTCTCACCAGTCTGTGGAAAAAAATTATCTTCCATGAAACTGGTCCCTGGTGCTCAGAAGGTTGAGGACTTCCATCCTAAGATACAAAGGGTATTTCAGTATTTTAACCCTGGTGGGGCTGCGCCAGTAGGTACTTCTCAATCTTGGTCCTTAGTGCAGGCCTCATTGCCAGAGGTTATCTAAAAGAGACCATCATTAAGACCCCAGAGCTCTGAGTGTCTGAACGCTTTCAAGTATTTCTAGGTGACAGGGGATGGACTGGCCAAGCGCATGGAGAGTGACAAACAAAAACAACTCATCAGCACTTTTAAAACACCTGGCCAGGAGCCAGTCACATTCCCAGGGTAGCTTTTGAGCCTCTGTGCTGCTGCTGTGTTATGAAGAAGTTGTATCAGGACCCAAGGTGTGCAGGCTATGAGCACTTTAAAGAAGGAAAGTCTAATCAGAGAGAGGCTTTGTTTAGGAAGGCTGGAGGCCCAGCCGTGGGGACCTTGCCAGGATTTCTGTGTCAAGGTGCCTGGCTCCATGCGTGCTTCCAAGTGTCCCCTTCTTTATTTTGCACCTTCTGCCCTCCTCCATCTGGGGGAACAGTAGTCTTACTTGGAATCCCAGGACTTCTGTGTCAGCAGCCTCTCTTGAAATACAGTAAGTAATTTTTCCAACTGGCAGGGCAGTCTCCCTAGGGGTAAAGCAGTGGCGTCTATCTCAGCCCCGTCCGTTTCTTCCCCTGGACCACCTGCTGCTGCTGTCTGTGGACAAGAGGGTCGCTTGATATCAATTTGAATGTGGAAGTCCATCTCCTTGGAACTGGCCAGAAGCCATGGTCTCTTTTCCCCCAGGACACCTGTCAGCTGATACCCTCCCCTGCCCCTGATATCCCAGTGCTGGGTTCAAGCTGGTGAACCATGGGGCAGAGTTTTCCGCTGCTGCCTTCCAGGACCTTGGCTACTCCACCCTCGACTCCCTGTTCATCAGCAGTGTCACGATCACATGGGTCTGATGCAGTAGCTGTTTCCTCATAGCTCAGCACCGAGGGATGTCCAGCATATCCCTGCCTCTACAAGTCTGCACTCCAAGGACTGTGCTGCCAGGTCATCACCTGGCTCACAAGGTGCATCCCACCAACTGCGTTCTTTTTACTTTTAAAGATCAGAATGAAGAACATTCCAGTAATCAACTGGAGTCAGGAGAAGCAAGAACCCACTTTCTGAGACTTCTCCTTAGCCCTGCCCTGGGGATAAGAATGCCCAATTGTTGTGAAGATCAGTTGAAAGAGAACTGGGGAAAGCTTTGCCAATCACTCAGCTCCAGGTGAAAGAAAATGCTTTATTATTATTGGTTACTATTGTTATTATTTAGCATTTCTTAGAACTTTAATTTGACCAGTACAATCTTTCTACAGTTCCAGTCTGGGCTGTCAGCTTAGAGTAGTATTTTTTAACCTTTTTAAAAATCTCACAGCACACTTGAACCTATAATTAAACTCCTGCAGCACACTTAAATTATGTTGATCAAACAAAAAGTTAAAAAAAATATACTTATTGTGTTTTTAACTTCTTTTGAAAATCATTTAATTAATGATCTTTAAAATATTTCACGGCATACTAGTATGCCTCAGTACATAGGTTGAAAACCATTGGCTTGGAGAATGGCGTCAAGAAAAAACAAAATCATGTCCTGGGCAGTCTGATTTTCTGATCTTGTCCTAGATAGCTTAAAAGACTTTGAAAATGTGGGGACTCATCCATCCCCTCTTTTAATGGGACATTATTATTGCTCTTCTACACCCCCTGTTTGTGTCTTGAAACTCTGTCACTGCCCAGGGTTCTCCCATGACCTGTATAAGCTGTGGGGAGCTGCACACATGTCTTATAAACTCAGCTGGGCTAATGTTATAGACCTGTTTCTGTCACCTCTGGGTGACTGAGTCTTGGCTTTGTCCACACGCCCTTTATGCCCAGGGCACACTCTGTGTGGGGGGAGCTTGTGCCCTCCCAGCTGGAGAATGCACATAACTCATGAACACAGCGCTGGACAGCTAATTGTGGGCCTTGATTCATTGTGTTCCTGAGAGCTTTGGGGCAAGATTAAACTGCCTTTTGACGGTGATTGACAGCGTTCAAGATTGAAATAATGAGCCTGGAGCTCTGATTCCCTGCAAGCCACCTTGGAGTTAATTTCCTCGCATAGTAGTCGCCCTACCTTTCAGAAACCTGCCTCCTGTGCGTCTCTGCGCTCAATGGATGTCACATCCATCTTCTGCTCTTTTGCCAGAATTAATTGCAGGCATTAACGGAGGGAGTTATTTATATTAGTCTCAAACCAACCAGCTATTGCAGCTGGAGGACTATCAATATAGTACATGCTCTATTGCCTTGGCGACTTTCAGTCTTAGCCTTGGTAGGGTCCTAGGAGATGGGTGGGAGGCATTGCAGATTGAATGTGCCTAAAATTATGGGCCAGAAGTTGGAGCTAGGGAAATGCCCCAGGGATTGCATTTTCCTCAGGTGTTTTGGCCTCTTGGCGTGTTGATGGATGGCGATGCCTGGAGTTAGGCTGGAGGCACTTTGTTAGATACTTTCATGACCCAGGATCCATGCTCATCTTGATCCTTAGTTCTGGGTCGGTCTGAGCCTTATCTCCAAGCTCCTGGCTTCTACCAGATGCAGTGTGGTCATGGGTTTGATGCCAGGGAGGAGTGGAGGACCTGTCCAACTGGATCACTGTCTTCATCCTCACCACTTCCACAGAGTGCTTTAGAGATGACAGCACGATAGTCTGAGTTATACATTTTTGGGGGAGATAGGTTCTTTCTTTGTCACCCAGGCTGAGGTATACTGGTAGTACAATTATAGGTCATTGTAATGTCTATCATAACTCCTTGGCTCAAGTGATCTTCCCACTTTAGCCTGTAAGGTAGCTGAGACTACAAGTGTGTGCCACCATGCCTGGCTTTTTAAAAAAAAAAAATTTTTTTTTTTTTTTTTTGAGATGGGGTCTTGCTATGTTGCCCAGGCTAGCCTCCAATTCCTAGTCTCAAGAAAACCTTCCACCTTGGTCTCCCAAAGTGCTTGGATTGCAGGTGTGAGCCACCATGCCTGGCCCCGAATTATGACTTTTAATTCCTCGAATCACTTTAAGAGCTGTAATTGCATTTTTAAAGATGAAAAAACAGGCCCAGAGGAGTTGGGCGAACTTGTTCTAAGGCCCTCAATGGTAAATGGCAGAAAGGAGCTTAGAACTGACTGGATGCCAATGTCCAAGCTCCTTCTGTCTGGCTGCACTGGAGGTCACTCTATAGATTCTTCTCCAGTCCTCTTTGAGAGGAGTGCAGAATGCTTTTGAAAATCTATGTTTTACTGTTGCTCCTCTGCAGGGTATCAGTGTTTAAGTTAATTCTCAGGCAGTGATGATCAAGGATGCAACAGTTCATCAGGAGTTACCTGGTTATTTCAGCACAGAGCCAGCGGCCTCAGAACACAACCCAGGTTCCTGGCCTTTCTAGAACTTACGTCATCTCCAGATGCCCTTCCCTTGGGGCATGTGTGTGTGCAGTGGGCGTGGAGGAGCTAAGTTTGGGATGCTGTACTGTTCCCTTTTCATCTGTTTAGTTTAACCTCCAAAGTATTATACCATGTTCTCTGCGCCAAATGGAAAATGATGTTTGTACATCGTATTGCACGCCATCTTAACCCCAGCATGGGGGCTGGGGTGTTGGAACACTTCAAGGCACTCAGCACAGGACTCTGCTTAAAGCTACCAGAAGCTCTCGGTAGCTTTTTTTGGCTAAGTCGACTGAACTAGTAATTTTTACAACTTTTTTTTAAGTTCCGTTTAGAAAGACAAGCCTGAAAAATAGGAGATGCTGAAGTGTCATTTTAGTAAAGATTTTTTTTTTCCTGTTAGAAGGGAATTTGGCTCTTCCTTGATTCTAATTTTTATATTATTTCTCCAAGAGCTACATTTCTTTTTTTTTTTTTCCTACCCCATGGGGTATTTAGTCCTGGATACTCCTTATAATAGCCAGAAATGACCTTTGATCCACTGAGTTTTATTTGGGCAGAAATCAAGTCCCAAGAAACACCAGTGGGCCTTGTGTGACTCCATCACGCAGTGCCCTTGGCCTCTGAGGAGGGCTCTGCTGATCCTTTCCTGGAGGTAGAGCAGTTACATGTCATCATTTCTCTGGTCTTGCAGCTACCAGGCCACCTCCCTAGTAGAAATGTCCTCCTCTTTTTTAAACTGGATTGAGAGACTTTTTCATCTAATACATTTTCCTGTGTACACATATGTGCACATGCGTGGGGGTTTGGTGTGGGTCAGGGAGAAGAGATGATGGGGAATTGGTAGCCTGGGTGGAGTCTCATTAGGAATGTTTCTATCCAAAGAGAAGTCATTTGCATGAGATAGGAGAAGTCAGAAAGATGTAATGCCTACCCAGCCCTCCCTTTGTTGTGAGCCAGTGTCCCTGTTGTTTACTAAGTCCCCCAGGAACTGCCTCGTCTAAGGGGACACACAGTCGGGGTGGACTGTGCAAGGCTCTTCCATGTGCAAAGGCGTCTCTGGAGATGGCAACGTTTCCAGAACAGGAAGGTCTTGGAAAGTATGTGGGCTCCTTAGCCAGAGGCAGAGGTTCTTTTGTATTTGTCCTTGATCTTCTTCATTTCCAAGTTGCAAAAGCAATGACTATGGAATCTTCCAGACCTTATCAGAGAGGCACGACTACTTTGTTGTCAGGGAATGTCTTCAGGGAAACTCGGATGATGTCTTTGTTCTACCTTGTGCTATATTGACCTGGGCTTTCAGAGGGTCAAAGACACAGCAGACCTGTCCCTGGCTGTGGAAAATCTGGCTTTGGCTCATTACCAAAAAATTCGTTTGGCCTGCTTCAGAGAGCTTGTGTTGTCCAGCGGGGGAGCCTCGTGGGTGCCTCTTCCACTGTCTGTGGCCAGTGGCCAAAGTCAGAGGTGCCTAGTCACAGCCACAGTATCCTTTGCTGGACCCCCCTCCCCCCAAAAAAAAAAAAAAAAAATCCTCACCCAAGACCTATAGAATTGGAATGTCCAGGAGGGGAATATGAAATCCACATTATTTAACCCAGATCCACAGAGGATTCTGATGCTCCCCTAGGTTTGACAGCCATGGGACTCTTGTTCATTTCCTAGGCAGTGGAGAAGGCAGAGGGTGGGCCCTCCTGTTATTTTTGTTGCTGGGAGCACAGCGCCTGGCCTTGATGGTGCTAGAAGCAGCCTGCTGGAAGTGAGCCCTGGGGTAGGCTTAGCAGGATGTGTTCATCCCTGATGGGACCTGAGACAGAGGCCACTTCATGGGAATGGGAAGTCCATGAGGCACAGCAGGTGAGTGCACTGCTGAACAGCTCAGCAGCTCCCCCAGGCCACGAGGTAGCCCAGCCCTGGCTTGGCACACATTATGGATGAGCAGCATAGTTCAGAGCCCGTGGTGCACTCCTGAGCCGGCACTCCAGTGACGGGGAATGCGCATCTCCCCAGAGGAGTGTCAGTGTCTCTGTTTCTTGCATTCTTAAATGCGATCGTGGGCCATAGGTGGTCCCCAGGTCTGAGGCGTCCATGACAAGAGAAAAATCAGAAATGTGACAATGGCAGAAAAAGCAAAACTCTGTCCTCTGAAATCTTAAATTCTGGTGCTTGAAATTTCAAATGTTGAAAGGTGAGCAGAGAGCAGAGGCAGACACGTGTGCTGGCTGCCTACCCAGCTGCTCACCAGCCTCTGCTGGGTGTGTCTGGTAGAAGCTGCAACCTGGACGGTGCTTCTCTGTGTCGGACACTGTGTTCAGTGCTTGGCCTGTGTTAATTCTTTTAGATTTCCCTGCACCCCCACAATGCATGTGTGCAGTTATTGTTCTAGCTTTCAGATGAGGAAACAGACCCAGAGAATTAAATGACCTTATGGGCAGTGCCTGTGGCTCAAGGAGTAGGACGCTGGCCCCATATACCTGGGGTGGCAGGTTCGGTCCCAGCCAAAACTGCAAAAAAAAAAAAAAAAAAAAGAATTAAATAACATTGCTGGTTAATGGAGGAATCAGGATTCAAAGCAGATGGGTGTCCTTCAGAGCTCACAGTGGCTCTGTGCCGCTTTTTCCTGAAGTGGGGAGAAAGTGACCAGGCACCCACAGTCCACCTGATATTTCCAACATGCGTCCGTGCCTGGGCTCTCTGCTTGGAGAGCTTTCTCCATCTCTTGGTCTACAATCCTGCTTTCTAGCTTTCTGCATCCAAACCCTTTCCTTATCCTTCTGGGTTTCAGAAACTCCTGGAAGTTGCAGATTTGTCAGGGCTGAGCCTTGCTATTGACATCTGACCTCCTTCTTGCTATTTCTGGCCTTTCATTGGGGCTGGACTGTGTAGGTTTCTAGAAGCTCAGGACATATAGTATCCCCTGTGTGTAAATATGCTTCCCACAGCCATCCCTGGAAAGAGAAGGGAGCTTCTGGGTACTCATCTGGCTGGCATGAACATGTTGGCCAGACTGGGCGAGCCGGTCCCACTCTTCCCGCTGTACTCCACACACGTTATGCTTGGGGCACAGAGGATCCTCCCTGACAGCTCAAGGCTGAAGCATCAGTCAAACCCCGGGTAGAATCTCTAGACATCATTTGTGCCCATGTGAAATATTTAATCCAGTGGTTCTCAACCTGTGGGTTGCAACCCCTTTGGGGGTCGAATGACCCTTTCACAGAGGTCTCCTAAGACCATCCTGCATATCAGATATTTACATTATGATTCATAAAAGTAGCAAAATTACAGTTATAAAGTAGCAACGAAAATAATTTTATGTTTGGGGGTCACCACACCATGAGGAACTGTATTAAAGCGTCACGGCATTAGGAAGGTTGAGAACCACTGATTTAATCCATGCTGCATCTTCACAGTGTGCTGCTGTGGGCACTGTGCAGGATTAGTTAAGTTGGAAGCAGTTCCTGATCTCTTGAAGGGGTCTGCCTCAGGCTGGAGGGGTGATATGTTAGTGTGGGGAGCATCAGTCATGGGGTTCAGGGGCTTGGGATCCGGGTTGCTGCTGCCCTTTCTGTGGGTCTCCTTTTCTCGTCTGTAAAATGATACCCTTAGAAACTTAAAGCTTTTCAGACTTTCCTACTAGATATACTTCTGTTCGGTAAATTTTCTACCATGGTTAGGGAGGTCTGTGCATCTGTCATTGACATTTGATGAATTTGGATTTGGCTGCACAAAAATCTTTAAGGGGAGAGGAGCATAAAGGTGGACAAGCACCTCCTCCGTCCTTCCCCTCTGCGTATAGCAGCGTCATTCAAAGTCGCCCACTCTAAGCACAACATTTACTTAATAAACATGTGCAGGATTTTCTTGTCACTCTATGATTTATGCATTTTATTTAATATAAAAATAACGTTCTACTCCCATCTCTGAATTAATTTTATACTCTGTGAGTCTGTCCCCTGAGTGGGCTTCGTCTGCCCTTGATCCTAAAACCTTGGTCGGGGTCTTACTTCTGGGAGGCAGAGCTTAGGGGAAAGGGCTTGTGTCACTGCCTGGGTTGGGAGGCAGCATATAAAAACAGTACCCTCCCTGGACTTTCTGCACGTCTCAGGGTCCTAATTTCACTCTGTGTCAAGCATTTCTCCTTTACAATTATGTCAACATCTTACCCCCAAAATGCTCCACTTCTGAAAATATGCTCAGAGGGAGTATTTGAAACCTTCCCCACACCACTCCCCCACCCCAGCCTGGTTTCTCACCCATGCAGCCTGGTTCCTGGGGAGAGGCTTCCCTGAGTCTGCTGAGATGCTTGCCCCAGGATGGTTTCCAAGGCCCCTTCCAGCTCTTAGGCTCTGTGGGTCTATGTGAGGCCACAAGGCTAAGACAGGCTTGCTGAGACCAGAATAGACAGCACAACAGTATGTCAATCCAAGAGATAAAAGGGAAACGGAGGCAGAAGAGAGCAGTGTGAAATCCCAGAGGGAGAGCGTTGACACCAGGGACTTCCTGTTTCTTCCTGCAGCAGAAGGAAAAGTTCAGCTGCCTTAGCAGCCTCCCAGGGACCAGCAAGGGGAAGTGAACCTGGCGGGTGAGCTGGGGGACAGGCAGCTCCTGCCAGGGCCAGTGTCTTGATGGGCGTGCCTGCAGAGAGATGAGCTGGTCTGGCCTGGGTATGGGGCCAGCCCTCTATCTTCTCTAGCCCCCCACCCTCCCACCCTGCCCCGGGACTTCCCCCGGAGGTGCTTCTGTTGCTTCCTTCTGTTCCTTTCTCCTTTGCTCCACCCTGGCCCTGGTGCTGAGCAGGCCAGACATGAGCCTCACGGCTCAACTTGGGAGAGCTGCTTGCATCGGAGGTCCCCACACAGCCCCTGAATCATACACCTTTTCTCTTCACCTCATCCTTGCTCCCCTGCGAGCATCCTCTTCTGAATGGGAAGATGTGATATCCTTGAATAAACTAGCGCTTTCATCCTTCAGCATCGGCAGTGGAGAAAAATGCTCCGGGAGGGCGAAAGGCAGCTGGCTGTCTCCAGTCTGGCCTTCCTCTGGGGGAATTTCTCACTTAGTACCAGCACCAAGATATGAGTCTTGAGGTGGTGCTGCACCCTCTAAGTGTGGCGGCCCAACTTGGGTGCATGGTTTTCAGCTTTTTCCTGATCCCTTATGCTGTGTTGGAAGTCTGGCTTGGATGTGTAAACAGGACTTTCCTGAAAAGGGGAAATAACAGAGAGCCACAGAGTCCGATAACTGCCTAGGTCATCCCTCCTAGCTCACAGACCCCTGCCAGCATCTTTGCTTTTTTGGCTTGCGTCTGTGGGCTGGGGTCACCCCTCTCTACATCCCACAATTAGATAGTTTCTTCCCTAGGAACCCCCGGGTAGGAGAGTTTGGCCCAGTGACCACCCCTTTGGAGGAGCTGGAGGCCTGTCTTCTGGGTGCTGCTCTGCTGTTAAAGAATGTCCTCTTCAGCCGTGACTGAAGTAGGGAGAAAGAGCTTCCTTTCCCATCTGGGGAGACTTTCTTCCCAGTATGGGGGATGCCAAAGGGGGTTCTCTCTTAGTAGAGGTTAGAGATGATAGAAACCACCTGAGCTTCACTCCTGTCTCTGCCTTTGACTGGTTGAATAATTCTGGGAGTCAGAGTTGCGAGAACTCATGGCATTGCTATGCAAACTCCTGCCAAAGGGCAGCGTTGGGGAAGGCTTCTTTCTACCCCTAAGCCAAGCAAGGGGTGGAGAGGAGGAACACGCGACCATGTGCCTTCTTGAAGCAGGCATTATCCTTCACAGGCTTCTAGGGTTTGGGCTTGGGTGCAGGGTGAGGCTGCATGATTGCACCAGGCACGTTGGTTTGGCCTCCCTGAGGTGGTGCGCAGATTGCCTGTCTGCAAACAGGAGGTCCAACACCCAAGGCTCTGCTACCAGGCATCTCATCCCTTTTGGCTTCCCGTGGGGCTGGAAGGGACCTCAGGAGCTATATTTTTATCCTTTTTTCTCCATACAAGACTATACTGAATATACATATCCAATAGATATTAGTTGCTCTTAAGAAGGCTCAAGATAGAGGCCTGACCATGTCTGGAAGTTTTTCTAAATCAAGGGTAGGCAAGTGGTTTTTCTGTAAAAGGTCAGATAATAAATATCGTAGGCTTTGTAGACCACACTGGTGCAGCTGTTCCACCATGCCTTTGTCAGTTGATGCCACAGTAGATGGTACAGACGAGCATGGCTGTGTTCTAATAAAACTCATTTACAAAACCTTAAGGCAGGCTGGCTCTGGCCCACAGGCTGCTGGTTTGCTGACCCCGGCTCTAAATGATTATCTTTGGGGTCAGCCCATTTCTGTTGGTCTTGCTGGTCCTGGTGCTGCTTGAGTCAGATAATCCAAGGAAAAGGCAATTCCATGTTGACCTCTCTCTAAGGCCTCTGCTTCAAAACTCCTTTCAGAGAATGCCCACTCAGGAGAAGGCCTGGTAGGTTCTGGAAGCATGTGCCTTTCATGCGGAAGGCTTATGGCATGGGGAAAGGCTGGCTTTCACTCCAAATTCCAGTTGGTCTGGGAAGGCCACGCAGAGGTGGCCTTGTCTTGGGAGGCCGGATTGATGCAAGTGCTTGGGCAGCTGGGTTCTTGGCTCTGTGTTCCTCCCTGCCTTTCTAAAGCCAAGAAAAACAAAAGGCCAGGACTGTCTGAACTGGGGCATAGTATCCACAGTTTAGTGGTAGGGTGGATACAATGGACCAGTTCTGTTCATTCAGCCAAGCCCACCTGGCTCCTTAATGGTGAGGACTGCAGGTCTGTGGGGAGGACGGAGTCTCTTCAACAGCTTGGAGTAGATGTCTGCATCCTGGGAGGTATGAGTGTCTAGGAGGGAAATTTGGCATGATTTTTTTTTTTTTCCAGCACATCTCTACACAAGGAGATTTTTATGGAAATTTGAACACTCCCAGCTAAACACCCTGGCTATTAGCATCTTTCATTTTGACAGAGGAGTTTTCTTCCTCTGCCGTGATGGATTGCCCAGGCTGGGCTGGGTTCCCGTGTGGAGTTGTGGGCACTCTTCAGAGGGAACATTTGGTGTGGTAGAAGGATCCTGGTTTCGGGGACCAGATTTGTGCCTTGCCAGTGCCATCACTTACAACAGCCTTCAGGCAGGATCCGTGACCTCCTGCGTCAGGCCTCACCCTCCTGAAGAGGGGATGCTGCCATCCTCACTGTTACAGGAGACTGAATAGAGAGCTGGTTTGCAGAGCCCTGATCATGGGGCAGACACTTAGGACATTCCCTGAAAGGAAAATGAAGCTTGAGTTGCTAATACCCAGGCCTGCCCCTCCTCCTAGGGCGTCTGTGGGCGTCCCTGACAAGGAACCACCCTGCAATAGCGTTTTAAAATGGGAAAGGGATGTGAAGAGCAAGCGTTCCAGACAATCGGCCTGTCCCTTCCTATCCTGCTGGAGACGCTCAGCCAGTATGGGCACCGGGCAGCCCTGGGAATCTTGAGAGATAACCTTGTGTAAACTTTTCTAGAAGAAGGGAGCATCAGTGGCCTGGGGAGACCTCAGGCTGTCTGCTTTGAAGAGCTTGTCTTATGCCATCCTTGTCTTGGTGATCAGCAGATTCTTAGAGGCTGAGGGGCTCCCTAACTGTTCCCCCGTGGGAGGCATCTTCTGTCATTCTGTCCGGCAGGGCCTGATTCCCTGCTTCCTGTGCCCCATGTCTGTGCTGGGGAGTGACTGTGCTCTGCTCTTCTTGGCTGGGAGGCCCAGAGCTTCCTGTGGGTTTTGAGTAGTGCTGGGGTGGGGGGGAGCAGTACACCGTGAGCCAGTGGGTGGCTGTGAGCTGGCAGTTCAGTGGAGGAGGGAGGCCTGGAGGCACAGAGAGAGGGACCAGGATGAGGACAAGGGGGAAGAGGAGGAGGAGGGAGTGGAGATAACTCTCTCACTTACGCAGAAAGTGTGTGATCACAGCCAGCCCCACGCAGACTTTTCTCCAAATGAGAAGGGAGTGAGAAAATGTAATTTTAGCATCTGGCTTTTGACTGACTCCCTGTGGAGGTTCCTTCTGGGCTGCGGTGTTGGGTGTCTCCTCTCCTCTGTGAGGGACAGCCAGGCCTGAGTAGGTGGATGGGGAACAGTCCTGGGCGGGAGTGGAGAGTCATGCATGTGTCCTGGTGGCCTGGCTGGCTTGGATTCTGGGAGATCAAGGAGATAACATCAAGGACATTGCAGGGGGATTTAGGGACAGGGTAGTGGGGTCAGCGGCTTGGCTCGGTCCAGGCTGAGCTATATTGGGTCTTTGTTCCTACACCGAGGTGTGCTCTTCTAGGCTTGGGGCCATGTTTTCCAGGCCCCGGTCCACGGCCCTGCTGCCAACACAGGTGTGCATTTTGGTGGGGGCGTCTGACCTCTCTGAAAACCAGGGCAGCAGAATATTACCTTGGAATCTGGGTTCCTGGAACAAGACCCCGCTGGGCAGCTCAAAGTCCTGTTCCAGGTGAGGCCTAGGGGAGGGGGGAGGTCTTTGTGCCCTGTTGCCTGTGGCTCCTGGCACGGGAGATGGCAGGCAGGATTAACTGCCTCTGGACAGGCTGCCATGACAGCCTGTGAAAATCAGACTCTGGGGAGAGTATCAGCAATGAGAACCCCCCACCCAGCCCAGCTCTCAGGGAGTCGTATGTGGAGGCTTCACACTTGGTGGAAATCAACTTAACATTTTTATCCTCCTTTCCCTCCCCTCGCTGTCAGTCACTGTGTGTTAGGGGAGTAGAAACTCATTTAAATATGAATCTATGAAAAAGTATAATTAGGAAGATAAATTGAAAAATGCATATAACACACTTCCGTGCCAGATAGAAATTACTTTATCCACACCACTGCACCCATGCATTAATCCAGAGAGCTGGGAGTTGTTAGTGGCTTGAAACCCTCTTAGGATGGTTCTTCCCCAGGAACCCAACTCTTAGGAACACCTTAAAAGTGGAACTTAAATGATGGTATATAGTTTTTTTTTATTATTATTAAATCATAGCTGTGTACATTAATGGGATCATGGGGCACCATACACTGGTTTTATAGACCGTTTGACGCATTTTCATCACACTGGTTAACATAGCCTTCCTGGCATTTTCTTAGTTATTGTGTTAAGACATTTATATTCTATATTTACTAAGTTTCATATGTACCCTTGTAAGATGCACTGCAGTTGTAATCCCACCAATCACCCTCCCCCACATCCACCTCCCTCCTTCCCCTCCCTCTCCCCCTTCCCCATATTCTTAGGTTATAACTGGGTTATAGCTTTCATATGAAAGCCATAAATTTGTTTATAGTAGGGCTGAGTACATTGGATACTTTTTCTTCCATTTTTGAGATACTTTACTAAGAAGAATATGTTCCAGCTCCATCCATGTGAACACGAAAGAGGTAAAGTCTCCATCTTTCTTCAAGGCTGCATAATATTCCATGGTGTACATATACCACAATTTATTAATCCATTCGTGGATCGACGGGCACTTGGGCTTTTTCCATGACTTAGCAAGAATACAGTAAGTAAAGCAAGGAAACAGTCCCCAGAATGGGAGAAGATATGTGTAGGTTATGTCTCCTACAAAGGTTTAATAACCAGAATCCACAGAGAACTCAAACGTATAAGCAAGAAAAGAACAAGTGATCCCATTGCAGGCTGGGCAAGGGACTTGAAGAGAAACTTCTCTGAAGAAGACAGATGCACGGCCTAAAGACATATGAAAAAATGCTCATCATCTTTAATCATCAGAGAAATGTAAATCAAAACTACTTTGAGATATCGTCTAACTCCAGTAAGATTAGCCCCTATCACAAAATCCCAAGACCAGAGATGTTGGCATGGATGTGGAGAAAAGGGAACACTTCTACACTGCTGGTGGGAATGCAAATTAATACATTCCTTTTGGAAAGATGTTTGGAGAACACTTAGAGATCTAGCAATAGATCTGCCATTCAATCCTATAATTCCTCTACTAGGTATATACCCAGAAGACCAAAAATCACATTATAGCAAAGATATTTGTACCAGAATGTTTATTGCAGCCCAATGATGGTATATAGTTAAGTGAATGATTCCATTTAAACTCATCATTCATCAGCCTCATCATGGATCAGAAAAAATATGCAAGCTTTTTTTGGGGGGTACATTTTGCATCTGCAGAGGAATCACTTGAGGAGAAAGAAAGCTGGGCAGATGAGGGCAGGTGATATGTGTCATCTTCTCTCGGGAAGCAATGTTTATGGAAGGGGTTTGGATTTTTTTTGGCATGTGCCTAGAGAACAGGGAAAGGGCCATTGATTAGAAGTTATTAAAAAGTGATTTGGGTGTCCAAATATCCCAAAGCTATATTTTTTTTGTGAAAAAAGCTATTTTTTTGGTTTGTGAAAAATATAGCTTTGGAATTGGCCAGAATGTGAGTCGAAGCCCAGATTTGCTACCTATTAGTTGTAGGACCTTGAGAAAATTCACTTCTCTGGATTTCAGTCTCTTCAACAAGAAAATGAGCAAAATTGAAGTGATACCTTATAACCTCACAGGGTTGCTCTGCGGATGAAAGGAGAATATAGGACAGTAGTTCTCAACCTGTGGGTCACGACCTGTTCACAGGGGTTGCCTAAATACATCCTGCATATCAGATATTTTACATTATGATTCATAACAGTAGCAAAATTACAGTTATGAAGTAGCAACAAAAATAATTTTATGGTTGGGGGTCACCACAACATGAGGAACTGTGTTCAAGGGTCGCGGCATTGGGAAGGTTGAGAACCACTGTTATAGGAGAATATCCTTAGCTCATAGTTAGGGCAATTCAGTGAAAGCTAAGTATTATTACTAGGGCAGTAGTAGACAGAAGAGTCATAGGAGTTGCTCTGTAGCGGGATGGGACATTTGGGTATAGTGACTGCTTCACTGTAACTGGAGATTTTGGCAATAGCTTGGCAGATGATTTTCTCAGGGGTGATGCTTGGAGATTTCTTTGGAGAGATTCAGGCATCAGTTTCCTGGGTTAGATTTCCTCAAACTTAGCTGTGACCATCTCAACTACAAAGAAGCTTTTCCCTTTTAAAAATCTTTTTTTTTTTTTTTTTAATTAAATCATAGCTATGTACAATGGTATGATCATGGGGCATCATACATTAGTTTCACAGACCGTTTGACACGTTTATATCACACTGGTTAACATAGCCTTCCTGGCAATTTCACAGTCATTGCTGAAAATATTCACTCTAAGTAATTCAAGAAACAGCAAAGTTCAGAGAACAAATTACTCTGAAAATTAAGCATCATGACTATTAGGAGAAAATCACTAAGGAATCTTTCTGTGGAGTGTAAACACACACACACACAAAGCTGGAATGATACACAGATCATAGATTGACAAGAGTAATTTTAAAATAATGAGATCGCACTCTACATCCCAATTTTAACAGAGGATATTAACTTACTTTGCTGAATTTTCTAAGAGAAGACAAGCACATCTGAAGGAAGTTCTGAGTCTGGATAAATGTTTCTTCTTTGAAACAGATATTTTCTGAGAAAATTGTGCTAAGGTTATGAAAAGTATTAAGAGATTGAAAGGATTACTTTATTAATAATTTTAATAACAATAAAATAATTAATAATTTTAGTTTTAGACCTTTGAGTCGATGCTATAAATGAGGAAGAAATTAGAAATCTCACATTTCCTTCCACTTCCTACCTCCTTTCTTACTTTAATAACAGCATTATTTTTCCATTAAGGTTCATAAGATCAAAAAATCCCAAAGTTGTTTAGTCTCAAGATTTTGCTCTATGCAGGAATTTAATTTTCAGTTGTATTCTTCCTGTTCTAATTTATTCTGCTGTTGAAAATGTGCTATTTTAGTCTGTGGTTTGTTTCCTTTGACCTGCAATCTAACTTTTCTTGTTTTATTCAGTTTGTGTTCTTGTTAATTTCTTCTATAGCATTGAGTGCTGCCGGGGAATTCTCTCTGTTTCTTTGGTTGTGTTTTCTTCTAGAGAGGGTTCTTCATCTTCTGTGTGTTATGTTCTTTATTTTTCTCCTGTAGCATGTGTTTGTAAGTACCATACTTTTTATCTTGCTTATGCTTAATTTGAGTAGCTCCGTCCATGCCTTCTCATTGCTCTGATACTGTGGGCAGCTAACATATGAGCCTTTTTGTAGTTTATGTGGACAGAGTGGAAGTGTGCCTGAGCAGAAGTTCGAGTGATTTCTGGTGCCTGAGAGCATTGTAGGGGAACATGGAAGATGAGGGAGGTGAGACTCGGAGCTGTGGGCTCCTTCAGGCAGGATACACTCTGCTCTCCTGTGATTTTGTTAAGTGGCCTGTTCCAAGGTTAATTCCATTAACGGGGATGGTGAGGTTGAGGGGGAGTGCTCTTCCAATAGGGGATGCCCTTGACATTTAGATGATCTCCTCAATTAATTCCTCTACTGGGCATATACCAAAAATCATATCATAACAAAGATATTTGTACCAGAATGTTTATTGCAGCCCAATTCATAATTGCTAAGTCATGGAAAAAGCCCAAGTGCCCATCGATTCACGAATGGATTAATAAATTGTGGTATATGTACACCATGGAATATTATGCAGCCTTAAAGAAAGATGGAGACTTTACCTCTTTCATGTTTACATGGATGGAGCTGG
>CAUYPK010098346.1:0-30524 GCA_963574355.1 Loris lydekkerianus | reverse complement strand
CTATAACCCAACTATAGCACAAGACTATGGGGAAAGGGCCAAGGAAGGGGAAGGGAGGGGGGAGGTTTTGGTGGAGGGAGGGTAATGGGTGGGGCCACATCTATGGTGCATCTTAGAATGGGTACAGGCGATTGCACTAATCTACACAGCTATGATTTATCAATAAAAAATTAAATTAAATTTAAAAAAAATAGAAAACTTAGCTGATGTTAAGGTGGGTGCCTGTAGTGCCAGCTACTCAGGAGGCTGAGGCATGAGGATCAATTGAGCCCAAGAGTTTCAGTTTGCTGTGAGCTATGACACCACAGCACTCTACCCAGAGCACAGAGTGAGATTGTCTCAAAAAAAAAAAAAAAAAAAAAAAAGAGAGAGAGAGAGAGAGAACAGATTCTAGAGCACAGGTAACAGGGGTAAGAAAACAGTTCAGAACTAAAACTGGGAATGGAATGTCATGAGTGAGCCTAGAGATCCCCATTCATTGGATGTTTGCCAATTATGTAGATAGAGGCATAGAGGTTTAGAGGAATTGATCAAGAGGTAAGACAATGGATCAGTATTAACTATCACATATAAAAATATAAACATTTAAGTTACAGGTGCTAGACTACACATTTCTGCTTATTAACAAGTCACCAAATACAGCAGAATGCTCTTGGAAAAAATGAAATTATTAAGTACATGTAAAGTAAAAATTTAACAATTCCCACAAAGGTGGGGAAACAGGATAACCTAAAGCAGCATTTTTCAATGTATTTTCTATGGTCTCAAGAGATGTAACAGTTCCAGATGGAGAAATTTGGGCAGTGCTGTATATTCTGTTCTTTTCTTAGGAGATTGTTCTTCTTGGGAGATGTTTTAGAGGCTCTGAAAAGTCCTGCAAGGAAAAAGTCCTGGGTGATTTTGGTTAGCCCAGAGTCTTTTATATTTTAGTTAACATGGAAACCCTTTTGAAGTTAACTTTGTGAATGCTTACTTAGTAAAAAGCTAAACAAATGAATTACTTTGATTAAAAAGTCCTTAATTGATTAAAATCTTCTACATCTATATTAAAATAGCATCACTTATCAAGAGAACTCTGTAGCTATTTTTAAAAGATAAAATTAGATTTACATTGTACCAAAATAAACTTACACCATACACTAGAATAAACTCTACATGGATCGGATATCTAAATGTAAGAAATGAAGCATGCAATCAACTAGAAGAAAACTTGAGTGAATTTCTATAGAATCTGGTTGTAGAGTAAGACTTTCTAACTATGGCCCCAAATACAAAGGCAATTTTTTAAAAGATCAATATATTTGGCTACATAAAAATAAAAAAACTTGCATGGCAAAAAGACACCATAAGCAAAGACAAGGTGAGGTGAAAAAGACAAAAAATATGACAGAAAAAGGAGCATAAATTGTGAACAAGCATAAAGGTAGTATATACATATGTGTATGAGTATTTATTACATAAATGGCCCTAAATATATGAAAATACACTTGACTCTACTCATAATGAGAACTAATACAAATCAAACCTACTTTAAAGTATTACTCCTTCTCCCCTCTCAGATCAGAAAGTAATAAAATACGACATTTTCTTGTGACATTGCTCTAGGGAAACCACCATTCCATACATTGGTGATGAAAATGCAGATGGGTTCAACCTTTGTGAAGGGAATTTGTCAATATCTAATAAAACCAAGTATGCATTTGCCTTCTGTTCCTGGAATCCTACTCCAGGAATTTACTTTTTCAAATAAATTTCTTATCTACCTCCAAGTACACAAAAATAGATATTCCCAAGATGTTCATTGAAGTTTAATTGCAATAATTCCAAATATTGAAAACATGCCCAAACATAAGAAAGTGGTAAAATAAATGGCAGTATGTATATATGGTAAAATTGTTCAGCTATAAAAAAGAGTGAGAAAACTCTCTATGAACTGGGAGTGATTTCTGGGTCTATTGTAACCTGTAAGGACAAAAGTACAAAAGAGTAACTGTAGTATGCTACTTTAAGCATGAGAAAGAAACATAATAAACTGATAGACACATATGTTTGTTTTTGCAAAAACAAACACAGAAACCAGAACTAACAAAATGTATTACCTCTGGAGGGGTTGTTAGGGTAGAGTGGGAGTGATGAGGGGATGGGGACAGACTAGAAGGGGTCGGAGGAGTGGGCCTTTCAGTTGTTTTGACGTTTAATTATTGATGTTTTATATACTCAAGACAAGAGTAACAAAAGTAATACAAATCAACAAGAATGAAGAAAAAAAACCCTAAAATATACTACAAGTAGAAGGAGATAACTCTAACTGTATTTCAAATGAATAATATAATCACATTGAAGAAGGGGGCAGAAAGAGCTAACCCAAGGCAATTGTGAACAAAGTGTTTTAACTAAAGAAGAAAAGTATCTGTAAACAGAGAACTCTTAGCAAATAAGGTTAAGTTCCCAATCAAGTTCATGAACTGTCCTAGTAAAAAGTGCTCCTTACCTCATTGCTAAACATCAGATGGTCACCAAATAGACCAGGAGAATGCTTTGAAAGTGACCATATTAATATTCAGCAATGAGATGTGTAGCACTTTTTCTAGGATGAGTTCTCAAACTTAATTGTCAGACCTTAGAAGACTACAGTTCTATATGGCCATTCCAGAAAAAGAGTTCCATAATTGCTTTGAAGGGCAGACTAGGCACTGACATTGATGCTAGCTTTCCAAGGGGAGTACCTTGAAGGTGACCGAAATGATAATCAGCAATGGGGTATGTAGCAATTTAAAGAATGAGTTCTCAAACTTAATTGACCTTGTGAACAAATGACCATGACTATATTCCAATAAAAGTTTACTGATAGGCTCAGCGCCCATAGCAGTGATTACAGCACCAGCCACATACACTGAGATTGGCGGGTTCAAACCCTACCCAGGCCATCTAAAACAACGACAACTGCAACAAAAAATAGTCAGGCGTTGTGGCTGGCACCTGTAGTTCCAACTACTTGGGAGGTTGATGCAAGAGAATCACCCAGGAGTTGGAGGTTGCTGTGTGCTGTGACACCACAGCACTCTACCCAGGGTGACATAGTAAGACTGTCTCAAAATATATATTTTACTGATGGACACTGAAACTTGAATTTCATATAATTTTTATGTGTCATGAAACATTCTTTTAATTTTTTTAACCATTTAAAATGTAAACATCATTCTTAGTTTGCATGTTGCACAAAAAGAGTCAGAGAGTCAGACTTGGCCCTTGTGGCCCACAGGTCATAGTTTGCTGACCTCTGTTTAGATAGATGTGTAGATATCTGTTTAAGTCGACTTGGAGGCAAAAAGCAAATATGATAAAATGTTAAAATAGGGGGAATCTGAGCAAAGGATATACAGTTCTTTATATTCTTCTTGCAACTTTTCTATAAATCTAAAAGAAAAAAAATTTTTTTAAACACAAAAAGAAGAACCCTGTACTTTTCCTAGCTACTCCTAAAAAGAAAAACATTGAGAAAATCATTGCCCTAAGAAGTGACTGTCTTGCTTTTCCTAACAGCCCCACAACCCCCTACCTACATTTATTCCCTTTCTGTGGACCATTACATAGAGTTTCTGATTTGTGGCTAGAAGTGTCATCAAATGATAATATTATTTTCTCCTGCCCATCCTTGCTCTTCATCACTCTTAGTGAGTAATGAGATCACTAGGCCAGTTGTTTGTATGTGACCTTGTAATTTTCTATAATATAGGAATTTTTTGGTCTGCTGTAATTAAGTGGACTAAATAAAAGGTGCTTATCAGAAAATTCTCCATTAGCTTGGAAGTCTGTGACAAACCCTTTCTGACGTCCTTAATGCATTATTATGAAATTGAATTACACAGCATGCTCACCTTGCTTATTTCACCAGCCACAATCTAGTGATAGCTACAGTGAGCAGTGACTAAAAGTATCTCAAAATATTACAAATAGGAATTGAGTAATTTTTACATTAAGGTATTTTTTATACTGGAAGAGTTAATGGCTTGAAAGGAAAACCTTTCCTGTATAGACTGGTAATCATTCTACCATCCTTTACTGGTTTAATTCAAACAAAATCAAATTCCCACCTTGGTTTATTCATTGAAAATGAAGATGATGGTGTTCATAGCTAAAATTTATTAAGTGCTAACACTGTCCCCAGATCCATACCAAATGTTCTTCACCCATTTTTTCCAGGTAATCCTAATAGTCAACCTTGAAGTACTGTCAGTATCTCCTTTTCACAGATGAGGCTTAGTGATATTAATTGACTCGGCCAAGTTCTTACTGTAGGAAGCATAGAGCCAGTACTGGCCTGGAAAGCCAGTACTCTTAGCTGTTGATTGGGACTTCTCCCACTGCAGATAAAGGCAGTAGGAAATATAGAATTTAGAAAGAAATTATCCAGTCATGAGGTCGTGACTGGGGAGAGTAAGGTAATGATACAATGCACAAAATAGAATTCACATTGGAAACTCTTTTACATTCCTCTGCTTTCTCCTTCCATTCAAAGCTCAGTAGGCTGCAATTAGCGTAAAATCTCTCAGATCCTTTCTGACATATATAAAAGACTTAGAGTCAACGTAGAAAATGCTCAACAAATATTAATGTTATTAGTATCACCATCAACATTATCTTTGTAGCTTAAAAAATACTAAGATTTGATCTAGCAATTATATACTTCTAGGAATTTATTTCACTGAAATTCTCAAGGTATGTGTAAAAGGGTGGCTGTTAATTATAAAATTGTTCATAATAATAAAAAAAATGGAATTAAAAAAAGCTCACTAGCAAGTTTAGAGATGAGATGGGCTTGAGGCAGAACGCACAGTGACTCATGGCTTCTGGATGTCACCCAGGTGGGAACAGGAGACTGGGAAATAGAGGAAGAAGAAGGAAAGCAAAGAGGTTGGGGAATGAGGCAGGAAAGTTGAGGCAAAGGGACAGGGAAGGTAGCAGTTCCTTCTGGAGTGTTTTGCCCCAGCAATGGGAGAACTGCACCAGTGATTCCTTCAAGGACCCAGCTGCCCTCACTCCTCCTCCTTTTGCCTTCTGCTACTTGAAAGCTGTGAGCTAGTGCTACCAACTCCTGACACTGCAGTGGTTCCGTGCCAGCTCCAAGCCCAACTTCTGTTCTGCGTCTCTGGAGTGTTGCCATCCGTGACGTGTGGCACGTGACTTTATCAGCCTTTCTTACCCAGAGATCATAAGGAGCTTCATCTCTGCTGCATTTCTACTGAGGTATTGAAACAAGTTTTTTATGTGATAACAACTGTGCTACAATTGAATAGGAATAATAATACACTTTTGAGGGGAATAGTCATCATTTAGTTGATATATTAATCAAACAACTGTTTAGGTAAGTGACTGATTGCATATTAATCAATTTACAGAACTGAGCATTAATATCTGGATACCTTGTCTTTCTGAAATATGAAGGAGGAAAGAGGTTTCTATGTGGAAGCCCCAAGGAACTGAAAATCTAGGGGAAACATAAAATCTATATATGAGACTACAGACTTGTTCGTTCACTTTCTTTTCTTTTTAGGGACTGGTTAAATATGCTGAGCCCACCAATTGTTCCTCCCAGTCAACAGCCAGCTGAGCAGCATCCAGATTCTCCTGGAAGTTTGAGCGCTCAAGGTGGGAATATGAAAAATGCTATGCATAACAAAATAAAAATAATTTACTATAAATAGAGAGAATCAGTCACTTTGAGATGCCAGTGTTTTCATTAAATGATGATCATTTAGGCTTACACATCCAAATGAGGTAACCTGTGCCTCATTTTTTAGGATGATGGGTTTTTTACAACTAAAAAGAATATGAGAAAGAAATTATCCTTGTTCTTCTAAAGGTTAATTCCAGGACAAAATAAGAGTTTAAGGCATAAAAGCATGGCTTTGGTGTCAAATTGACCTTCATCTGAATTCCAGCTCTACCAATTCCTGCTGTGTGACCTTTATGAATTTTGATTACTGCATCTGTAAAATAATAGGAATAATAGATAGCGTCCGCCTGATCACTTCTTGTGAAGATTCAATGAGGTGCTGTATATGAAACACTTAGTATAATGCCTCCAAATACCAGCTGTAGGGATTATTATAAAGCAGACCCAGTATTTGAACATTACCTATTTTTGTTAATACAGAGATACAACTCTTTCATTAAAGTGAAGGCTGTCAGGTGGCTGCAATAGGTACTAGTAATATAAAAATTGGAAGGATGCAGGGTTGAAAATTGGCCTGGGGTTCCCTTTGTTGGCACAAGCCGGGAAGATGAACCGTTAGTTCCTGGCCATGAGCAGGGAGTGTGGCTGTGAGGAGTGCATGCAGGAGGAACATAAACGAATCTTTGGTGGAAATAGAGGGGTTGAGAACGCAAGGGCGGGGAATAATCTCAGGTGCATAATTGGAGTGACAAATAACCTCTGAGTGAGACTCTCTAAGACAGTTTTCTGGGTTGAATTTTGAAGATGGAGATGCTATTATCTGAAGCTTAAAAAAGTAGAAGTGAAACCAATATAAAATGCTCCAACAAAAGTGCCAGGTTTTTGTTTTTTTTTTAACTGCCCCAGGGAAAAAAAAGTGGAGTATCCCATTTTTCTTCAGGTGTGGAGAATTCAGAGTGAGAGCTCATACATCTGAGTTGTACATTTTGGCCACCCCAGGGATGGAGATGTCTCTGTGATTTACTACCTGAAATAGATTATGCCCCTCAAATTGGAGATCTTTTTAGAGGTGTACATTTATAATTACTTATGACAGAAAAATAGAATCTTGGCTGTCAGGAGGAGACCTTGCTGTGAGGGAACAAATAATATGTTATGTTAAGTGTCCTAAATAAGCCACAGGAATTGAGCACATGGTCCTTGAGCAAAGGCACCCAGGATTTATATTAGTGGCTGAAAAGATATCTTAAAGTTGCCATTGCCAAGCCCAGGTTGACAGCAGAAGCTCAGTTATGTTAAAGGTAAACAGAACTTCCACTCAGGGCAAATTAAGAAATTAAATTCAGAGAATTGTAGAAATGCACTGGCCAGTGTTAACCAGATCAGGCATTCCTTCTACTTGTCACCCTAAATTTTTATCAGCTGTCTCCTCCCTGGCCCTTTTCTCATATAGTTGGGTGTTTTGTATAATAGTTCCTTAATGCCATCAAAAACTAATATTTTCTATTTTCTCACTTTCCCTTTTTCTGATATGTTTGGATGGTTTGTTGTTAATGCCATCAAAAACTACTGTTTTATGTTTGAGTAATCTTTATGTGTTCATGGCATAGTTTTAGACAGCATAGAACAGTCAGTACTTACCCATATACTGATATTGTTTCCATTTACTTACTGTTTGACTTACTTCTTAGTAAGTCAAAGAAAAACAATGAGCTTAAGTTTCCAGTTTCTGTCATTAGAAGGGGATGAGAGGCATGGTTGTGTGCTGCCTAGGACTTCCTGGGTTCCTGTTGCTCTACTCCATTCATTTACCACTTACTGTATGCTGATACTGTACGAAGTCTTTATATTCAGCCCTCACAACACCACCAGGAGGAACCACTGTTTGTGTGTGTTACAGCTGAGGACACTAAGACACAAAGTTCTTAAATAATTTGCCAGGGGTCAAACAACTACTAGGATTTGAAAGCTCATGGCCAGCCTCAAAGTCCAACCACTCACTATATTTTTATGCTTTCTGGGTTTTGAATCAGGTAAATAGATTGCTTACTCAAAAAGTATTATAATATTTAAAACCAGGAAATTAACACTTGTTTTTCTATTGAGAGTGTCTTATCTGTAGAAAAAACAAAACAACTCAAGGGCCAATTGGCTAATTGCTCTAAAAAAAAAAGTGCCAGTTTGGGCAGTTTACTTTTAAAAATGGAATGGGGAGACCTCTGGTCATCTGTTTCATCCTTGGACCTGCCTCCTCCTCCCACCTATGCTTGTTAGAAAAGACAGGTAATTAAAACAGCTGACCAGATCTAGGCCAAGGCCAAGGGAGTGGATAAGCTAAATGAAGGCCAGGTAAGCTGCATGAAGGCCGTAGTCATTAGATGGTAGAACTGCAGGCCTGGGTGTTTGCAGGTGGCGTGGGTATTTGCAGGTAGCCTATCTCCTTAAAGGCCTTCCCTTGCAGTCTTACCTAAGAAGCCAAGCCCCCTACCCACCATGTTCTCTTCACTTCAGCTTCTAACATTCATACTTTCATAGTTCGTAAATCTCGATTTGTTTATTTGTTTACTGTCTTTCTTCCTAAGTAGGCTATGAGTTTTTAAGGCAGAGGCTTCATCGGTTTGCTCACTCCTGAATCCCTGATCCCCTATGCAAGTTCTGGCATATATTAGGTTCTCTGAATTCTCATTAGAAAGAAGACAAGAAGGGATACAGGGAGAACAGGAGGGTGTGAAATATCCCTTAACTGGTCATTTCTTATTACAACCTTCAGTGGGGCAGTAGAGTAATTCAATAAAATCTGAATTTGTTTCAGTCCTCAGCCATTCCAAGTTTTTGGTAGATTTAGTATATTTCTAAAATTCAACTATGAGCATTTTGAACTTAGACCCATGTGTTTTAGCAATTAAAGAATTATAGATTACCTTATGCAATGGCTCTTAAACTTTATATATAAGCAATGACAATTTTTCGTTCAATGTAGATTTCATATCAAATGTCAATATTAAGAAGAGATGGGAAAAGCAGAACAGCTCTGGCCAAAGTGCAGGTTAAGACCTCAGAATTCTCCTCCAGGGCACTGATAAACTAGCTAAAAACACTGATATTGTCCAACCCGTTTGATTCGCTTAAAGAAGCAAACCACTTGCTGAAGGGCAAATGCCCAATCTGAGCCCAGTGAGGGCCAGGACCTGGGCAGGCTTTCTCTACTTTGGGTGCCTTTCTGTAGAACCGTTTTCCTGGGATGTGAACATGGTTGTGAGGGAAAGGTGATCTTTCATCTTGGGACTTCTAGGATAAAAAGAGTAATATCTAACTTTTATTTTATCTTCCTGTCTTCTGAGACTTTACGAGGACTTGAATTCTCATGACAGCCTTCTGAAGTGGGGGTGCTGTTGTTATTCCATCTTCCATGTAGCACTTTGGGACTTAGAGCAACAAGTGAGGTGCTGAATCACCAGACCTGTCTCAGAGAGCAAGAGGCCACAATGCATTGGTGCAGTTAGGAGTATAACTGCATTTTAACAGCAGGGAAAGATGGCCTGACCAATACACAATTCTAGAAAACTCACCCCAGCCATACAAAAGAAAGTGTAGGATTTCTATCTGGCCCTTGAGTCAGAGGTTCCTGTCCCTCCTGTATTCAGTAGTAGTTTGTATCCCAGCCACAGTCTCTGCTCAGCTAGAACATCTCAAGCATATGCATGCCACCTTTAAGAGAACAACCCCATCTCCCACAGAGCCTCCAGCCAGCAGGCACAACACTGCACTGGGAACTCTGCCGACCAACTGGATGGGGAACTGGTCAGCCCTTCTGAGATCCTCCTGGGTTATAATATACTTGTTGAATATCAATTACCCTGGGCATAGGTACCCTTAACACTTACTAAAATGTGTTTTCCTGGAGTTCATGTGAAATGTAAAAAGGGGAAGTTAAGATTTCAGAACTTAACTTGAGAAAATTACCAAACTGACCTTTTGGAAATGAACTGAAGTATAGTTGTCAATTTCTTTTTGACATTTTTCCTTTACAGATATGACCCTTAAATTATTCATGCTTACCAGCTCCGAATTGGAATAATAATGACCACTCTCTCCAGGCTTCAGACCTGTCTTGCAGTTTACAGATTATGAGAGAGAAAGGCACTCAGAAGGGTTCTTGGAGTTGCCAGAGTCATAAAAATGACATCCTTTTACCTTTTTTATGACAGAGCCACATAAGACATTCTTTTATGAACACTGACTAATCTTCCCTCACCTATAAATAGGTAGCAGATGCTTATTTTATAGACATAATATCCAGATTACTAACAAAGAACTTAGAGAAATCTTATGTCTCCTCATAGTTAACCAGAGACAGGGGTTTCTCTGCCTGAGCTGCTCCAGCAGGGGAGAAATCCTTTTATTCTCCTACTATTTACTGCCACATAGTTTTTGACATTTACCTAATACTCTAACAGTTATGTGTGTCATTGAACAACTATGGTACCCCAGTGCCTAATGTGGCATCTAAGACACAGCAAATGATCCCTAAATATGTGATGAGTGAATGAGTGAATCTTTGGCCCTGGAACATGTGAGTGATTTGATCTACTCTCTGGACCTTCCTTGTACCTTGATGATTTGTGTAAGTTGCAAAGGAGACCATCCACCAAAAGAGCAGTATTGACAAAATAAAAATAATAATAGTTTCTAGCATTAATAAAGCACCCTGTGTGCCCAGCACTGTGTGGTGTTTTTCTGTGCATTACCACACAGAGACTCCTCCCAGTGCTGCTCAGCATGAGTTTTGCTTATGTCCCTATTTTACAGTTGAGGTGAAGGAGCTCTCCTGGGTCACAGGCCCACTGCATATGGATCAGGACACTAACGCAGGCCTGTCCAACCAGATCCATACCCTTAACTCCCACACTGCAGTGAGTTCTGAACCACAGAATCCCCATTTAGGTTGATAAGAACTGCACAACAGAAACTGCAATTTTTTTAATTTAGGAGGTTCTCTTTTCTTGGAGTTTTCTGGATAAAACAGTATTTACTCCCTTTAGGGCTCTCCATAGACTCATAAGACCCCCACTTCAACTCTCAGCTCATAATTCAGATCATATTCAAGAGTATTTATGATACTCTTGAATGCAGAGCCCCTGCTCCTTCCCTGTTGGGCAGGGAGATACTTTGTATGGGGTCCAAAAGGTGTCTCCTCTACAGAGACATGGTTAGAGAGGGAGGCAAATCAGTGATCTCACTGGTATACACACAGCCCTTCTTTTCCAGATGCTAGAAGTAAACTCTCCAATAGAGATGTGAACACATTTCAGGCATGTAAGGCCCTCTCCCCATGCTGCACAGCCACTTCTACTTACTTATCTCCCCAATGGAGTCCTCCCAGAAGGAATCCTAGCCCAGAATGTAGTCCCAGCTTCCCTGGCTTTAATTAGGAGGGCATTTTCCCATAGCTCAAGGTTGATACCTTGCCTGAAGTCAGGCTGTTAAGAGACTATGGGCTCTGTAGCCTTCAGCTGAAAGCTCAGTAGATTGATAAGGGACTTCCATCACATGCAGCAAAGTACATTCATAGTTGTAACCCACACATTTAAAACTGCATATTTGAATCATTGCATGTTTGTAAGTAGAGTCTGCCTAGAAAGAATGAAATTGCAATAATTCCTGGTTATTCAATCATCCAAATCCTTCAACATGTTCCTTAAAATGGAATTTTCCAAGTAACATATAGCCACCTGTATTTACAAAAGGGGTAATTTACCTATTTCTCAAAAGATCCTTGAACTCAATCATCATAAGTTATTTGCCTGCCAAAAACAGTATACTTCTAATTAGAAGAAAGTATCTTTTCATTATTTTTATTCCACTGTCCATCCTTTATCTTTCTTCCATTTGAGGGCACACATTTGCTGAGGATCAAAACTCAGTAGTTCACAGTGGACTTTCTCAGATTTTAGTACCAGTTAATTTTCCTCACTATTAGATATGTTTGTAAAAGAGTTTGCAAGCACCTCATACTCAGCAGAATCTTATCTAAAATGTCATCTTCATTGATCTTAAGGCTGCCTGCTCCAAATGGTAATGTCTCGCTGCTAAATTGTTTAAACAGTAGTGTATTAGTATGCACATAAAAATACAGTCAATCAGTTTTCAAGATCTATAGAAGAGAAAACGCATTAACTTTTTAAAAAAATTCTATATGGGACCATCAGAAAATCGAAAATCAAGTACAGTGTCTTGATTCAGAGATTTTAGATCTGATAAACTAGTGACACATCGTTTATATTCAAGCTTGAAGATTTAGCTTGCACATATAGGCTTTCTATTATCTGTAGAGAAAATGCATTAAACATAGATAATTAAACATTTATATCAACTGGCTTTCATATGGTGAACTAGAGGGATTATTTACCTGAGCTGGTCTAGCTGAGAGGAGGGCAGCCAGAACTGCTGTGTTTGGTCTGGCTCCATTGGTTTTTCTTCTGTTATTGCTGTTAACCAATTTCAAAGTGGATGAGGCTGAAAGTTTGTAAATAGATTATTATCTGAAAGGTAATTTTATTTCACTAGAAATGGCTTTATTATGTGAAGAAGAGTAAAAATGTAATTTGGACCCCTGTGCAGATGCTCTTAGTCTGGTAGCAGAAAATGGTTTTATTTGTTAATTTGTCCTTCTAAAGTTTCTGTAGTCAGTCTTTCAATAGAGCAATTTAGCATTTTGAGGAAAAGCAAAATCTGTTCTATCCAAGAATATAATTGAAAATTACCCCATACCCATGCGTGATAATTACCTTTCAAAACATTTCCCAATGCTTGACATCATAGCGGTAATTGCTTAATGATGTTATAATTTCATTACGTAGGGATTACAATAGCAAAATGATGTAAGTTGGAGGCTTTGGAAATTAAGTTACAATGAAACAAAACCTTTTATGTAAGTTTAAAGCACTTACTTCAACATAAAATTATACATAATCTCGCCCAATTTTTTATATGAATGTCATTGTTCGTAGTTTTAAAATTCATCCATTTAAAGCTGTAGTATTAAAAACCACAAAACCTATCTTAGTCCTCATGGTTATATTGTGTGAGGTTCCAGTTCTATAGTGATATGTATTGGAACAAATGCATTTATATAGCATTCATTGCACAAGTTTGTATGCATTATGTAGCAAAACCTTTACTAATGAATTGGATCTACCTCGATCCCTTTGCAGTTAGGTGGTAAAGACCCACAGCCCATTACAACAGCTCTTTTCATCTTGAAAGATACCTTATTGGTTGTAAAATATATTGAATTTTCTAATTTAACAGCACCAGATTAAAAACTTATCTCTGGAGTAAGTGCAGACACAGAATGCACTAAACAATTTTACAGCATACAACTCTTATGTGCCAGAGGTCAGTGTCCCCCAGTGTGCTGATGAAATAAAGACAAGAACTCAAATGGCAGCTCTCTGTGAGAGTTCAACGCATAATCATCTACCTTGGCAATATGTGATTGTTGACCTTATGCCTGATGGAAGAATTAGTTTTACTTTTTAAAACATACATGTTTCGCGAACCAGCATGGGAATGAACCAGAGTGGAAATGGCAGGGATTGAGGAAAATACAACACAAGAGAAGACACAGAGAGGAAAGATGGGATCAGGATCGGGAGGTCTGACTGAGCTGATGGCTGCAGCCAGCTCCAAAGCACAAAATCAGCTTTATTTTATAGTATCTGTATAGGGTTGTCCATGGGGAAGTAGCATAGACAAAAGACATACCTTTGGTGTTACAGTTTGATTAGAAAATGTAAATGACTTTAATAAAGACAAATTATCCCGTTAATGGTTTCTACTCAACTTTGTTATCATATGATAAGAAGTGAAATGGGAACATTACAAGGATCTCTGCATAGTTCCTAAAAATTAACTAGACAAAGAAAAAGCTCCGTGACTTCTGGCAGGGGGAGCATGAAGAAAGGGATATGGTTGTTTGGGGAAAGGAGGAGAAGCAGCTGGGGGTACATTCCCTGAATGTTCCCTAGGCTGTGGGGGCCCTGCCACCTCAAGTATGATTTTTGATTTAAACAAGAACTCACTGTTATGTCCTGTGTAAAACTAGTTAAGGACTTTTTATTTCGTTTAGATCCACTATTTTTTTTTTTCTTTTGGTACTAAAACCTAAAGCAGATACAGTTTGGGGGTAGGGAATAAAGTATAAGTGAATATATCCTCATTCTGTCTCGCTCGGGCATCCTCTGTTTCTCATGATGATGATTATAACAGCAGCATTTACTGAGTATTCACTGTGTGTGTGCTGAGTGTTGTCATATTTAGTCCTCATAGGAACAGTGACAGATACTATTATCATCTTTATGTAAGAAAACTGAGGCCCAGAGTAATGAATTTTCTCAATGTCCCACAGCCTTGATGTAGTAGAAATGGGAACTGGGCCACGTCTGTCTGACTCCATTGCCCAAATGTCATATTTCCTGCCTCTATGAAGCTTTTTCTTTACACTTTAGGCTATGTCAGTATTGTGTTCTGAGTTACTAAAAATATTACATCCTATAGTTCATGATTTATTTTATTATACATATTTATCCTTCCTAATAATAATAACTATCATTTATTAAATAATATTATTATACTGTGCTATGCATATTATCATACCAGTGTCCAGTTTAATCTTCTATAAAATCCCATGCAATAGGCGTTTTTTCTTTTTTTTTGTTTGGATAGAGAAAGGGTCCTGCTATATTGCCTAGGCTGATCTTAAATTCCTGGCCTCAGGCAATTCCCCCTTCACCTTGGCCACCCAAAGTGCTGGGATTACAGGCATGAGCCACCATGAGCCCAGCCATGTTATTCCATTTTATAATGGCAGCCGGCCTACAGTCATTCAGGCAAAAAACAGCAGAGCTCCCATCATCCCCAGCTGTACTGGGCTCTAGACCACCCCCCATGAGTGTTTCTAGAAACTCTGCATTGGCAACTCCCAATTTAATATATTTCATGTGTGTGTCACATTCCCACCTAGACCGTGCCTGGCTCAGTCATGTAGCAGGCACACAGTAGATACTTACTGATAAACAATTTGGATCAGATCTCTGAAGTAGCCCAAATATTAAAGAGGTTATGGTTTGAATATCTGAAAATAAAGGACACGCACACTCTCCTTTGATGTACAGAAGTAACCTAAAGGGGTCATCTTTAACATGAAATGACCACTTGAAGAGCAGTTCCAACCTCTCCTACTTAGAGGAAGAAGAGTGGAGGCTAAGCCTTGAGAACCAATCATATAGCAACAGAAGAAAACACAGGAAAGGCAGCCTTCCTCCTGAGTTCCTGCTCTTAATTAGATGGGATGCTCAGGTCAGCTACCACATTAATGTGGTTGTTAGCAAAGTCACTGCAGCCAGGAGTCACAGAAGATCATCAAAAGCACCATAGAAATCATTGGATCTGGTCCCCATCCTATGCAGGATTCATCTAAGAAGTTCTACACGAATGGTTGCCCCAGTCTCCACATTACCCTCCCTGGAGTACATGTGCCATTTGCTAGTCAGCTCTTATACTTAGAAAATTCTTCTTGTGCTAACCCCCAAAATATGCCCCTGCCTTAGCTTTCACCTATTGATCCTATTGCTTCCTCCTGGAACCCCACAGAATCTTCTTTATTCCTTACTCATATGCCATCCTTCATATACTTGAAGTCAGAGGGCTGCTGTGACTTCTATCGAGCTTCTCTACTGAGCTCTGTGCTTCCACCCTCCCACATGGACTCTCTCATCTTTGCCAATAGTTTCTGAACTATGACAAATCAAGTTTCTAGTTTCCATACCTGATTTTACTTAACTTTTAGACATCTTTCAATTCTTTATTAGTCCTTCCTGTGTTCACTCCTTCCTGTGTTCACATTCCTTTAATATAACAGCTCCCAATTAAATGAGTTATACACCCTCTTAAAAGAAACAGAAAGAACATTGAACTGACTGTGATAGTCTGAAAACTAAGAGTTTGTCCCCAATTCCACCTCTAACTCACCAAGTAACTTCAGATGAGCTATTTTACTTTGCAGACCCCAGTCTCCTCATCAGGAAAATGAACCTGATAATCCCTGCCTATTTCACAGGGTCGCAAGGGTCAAATGAGCTACTGCATAAGAAAGTGTTTTCTAAATGCTCAAGGGGTTGGCTGGCTGAGGTGTTAGCAGGCACAGTGCACATAATCATTCCTCAGTTAAACTCCACATTTTCAAGATTACTAGTACTGCACTCAGCTCATAAGAGTCTTCCAGTTGCATGTTTACCCACTTTCTGCACACTGGAAGAGAACAGGGCCTATTTCTTATAATCATTGTCTCCATAATGCCTGGCTCATGGAAAGATTGTGTTAAATGTATTTTGATGGTTAGAAGAATGGCTGTGATACTGTATGAATCCCCACTTCACCATCTGGGCATCCTTGGACTTAACTCACATTTGTCAGTATCCTGACATTGTCCAAGCACCAGCTTAGTCTGATTTGGTAATAGAACCATTACCATCTTATCCAGCCCATTACCAACACCACCACCTTCCCTTACTCTGGGCAGTGCCCTATGGGCTTTTATTCATACCTTCAAGAAATACTCTATTCTTATTGAGCCTCTGTTATGGGTGATCTCTGTTCTATGCCCACCATCCAACTCTTCTGAGACTCGTGCTAGTGAGCTCACAGTCCAGAGGCTGTTTTCTTTGATCCTGTGCTAATGAAGAGAGAAGGGAATTGTTTCAGTCACCTGGGGAGAACTTGAGCTTTCTGGCACTGGACTCTTTACCTGGACTTTCAGAAATACTCAGAACTTGTGAATACTAAAGTACTTAGCACAACCCTGGGCACATAAAAGCTGAGAAACAATTTTGTAAAATAGTCTTTTTTTTTTTTTTTCATTTCATGCCATTTGTTGGAAACCAACCAAGTCTTAACAATGACTCACTCTCCATCCAAGCCTTCTAAATGGATATCACAAGAAAAAAGCATCAAACTATGTTCATATCCCCCAGCAAATTTGGTAGACTTTTCTACCATTAAAACTACAGGCCACCTGACATTTTGCTTTTTATGTGTATTCTCCTATTATTTTAATTCACATTTTTTAGTTGCCTTTTTAGGATGTGAATGGAGATTGAGTTCTATATTTTATCGTTTAATATTCACCCTTTTGCATTTTATACAGCTCTGGCCCATGAAGAAGTTTAGAACTGTGATCATTATATTTTGAATCCTGCTCAAGCTTTCTAGTCCTAGTGGGGTAACTCTTCAGCCTTGTGGCCCTCTCTCTTCTTTCCCCTCCCTACCAATTCCACACATACAGTTTATCTTTACTTTATCATGAAGCTGGTTCTTCTAATCAGTGTTTCTTCTCTACCTTGCACTGCTTGTACTGAGTCTTATCACTTCCACAGTGTTCCTCCTCTCCAGCCTAAACGTTCTACCTCAATAAAGAAAATCCCTCAGGAGAGATGGCACTTCCTGCTTGATTGCCCTTCTGATGTGACAGTTTAGAAATTCTGGCCTGGCCAGCAGCTAATGTATCTGTGGTTCCCCTTCCCCACAGGTGAAGAAGACTTGAGTGTGGAAGAGGACGAGGAAGTGCTGACTCTGTTATATGACCCATGTCTGAACTGTTATTTTGACCCCCAGACTGGGAAATACTATGAGTTGGTGTAATCAATCCCTCCTTCCAGGGCACAGAATGGCCACCCCCCATTCGGAGCACGATAGCAGTTGGGAGTCATTACAATTTGTGCGTTGGGTAGGCTCAAAGAATCAACAGTAACTGAGAGAAATGGATTAATTTTGTAAATAATATTCAATGCTAAGAATACTTACTTTTTTTATAGATGTATATGATTTTGAAACTGAAGGAATTGATACAGAAACAAGATTTTAGCACTTTGAATTGGTTTTTGTTTGTTCATTCACATCCTACATATAATTTTTTTATTTCATATAACTTTACATGAATTAAGAGTTATTTATTCAAATTTTTGCAGTGTTAATCTATAAATGATGGTTTGATATACAGAAAACATTCTTGTTTAAAAGATATCTGAGTACCTTTTATTTTATTACGTATTTGTATTAAAAATAAAGTATGATTGTCAAAATACCTTTTAAACTGCTTTTTGTTTACTCCACTTTCTTTACCAGAGTATTCCTAAATTGTATTTCCCTTTCCTTAGACTCTTACAAAGGGAGACATCATGAACTAGTTAGATTTTGTGATCACATTTTATCGTCAGTAGCCCCACTGTTTCCATTTCATTATAATTCAACCGGAGTTTGCCAAAGATCACAACATCGTTAATCACTTAAGCTTTTTAGTGCTGTGCTTTTCTCTTTTTTTCAATATTTTACCAATTATCTCTGTATTCTAATAATATGGTCCACATCTAGCTCCATAGATTTAATAAAAAGTCACCCATTTGAACATCCCCCACACTTCACCACTTCTGTAAGGCCTGAAAAAAACTTAAAGGCTTTCTCTGGTCTTTAAGGTTACATCAGTGTAACTCTGCTTGCTTTATCACAAGGGAAAAGTCATGTGCTTCCTGCATTCAGAATAGGCAGCCTTGAATTGTGTGCCAACTATATTAATATTGAGCTCGAGGAAGTACTTATTATGTTAGCTGTTGTATTTTGTTATTTAATAAAGATTTTTTAATAAAGAGTACCAATGGAAATGAGAAATTATTGGTGTACAGTTGGATTTAATGGTAGTACTATAATTTCATTTAATGTTGCTTGATACAGGAAATAAAAGCTTTTTCAGGAGTAGATTTGGACTCCCATTCAAAGGATCATACATTATTTAGAGCTATGTTTGTGTCTGTTAAGCTTTTAATCCTGTTGTTCCTAAAGTATTCCTTCATCATGAATTTCTCTACAAAATCTTTATACTTACAAAATGAAAAGGAATAAATGAAGTTTCAGAAAGCATGGCATAATGATAAAAGAGTTGGAATATCTTGATTTGGACTAGGATGTAGAAGGCCTTGTTCCTGCTTTAAATAGTCTCAGGATCATCCCTAGAAATAAAGGAGTCAATTAGAAGTTTATATTAGTTGCATGGTACTGGCAAAAAAACAGAGAGGTGGATGTATGGAACAGAATAGAGAACCAAGATATTTCTTTTGTTTGTATCATTCCTATGAAAACCTCTCAAAGATGCTTTTTATTTGAACCCATTCCATTCTCATCCTTATCTCCAGATGGTTAATCACAAAATTTGCCACGCTTACTTTAATTTTCTTTTTATTCTTTCTCATTCAATATATCTTAAAATTTGGTGAAATCTGATTTAATATGAATTTCTTCATAGAATTTCCTTTTTAGCTATAGACAATAATAATTAAGTAATATGATATCAATCTGAAAATGACAATTGGAGTATTTTGAGAACAGGCAGACCACTCTACTGTCTATCTTGGAATGACCAGTCCACAAAAAGGTAGATAAAGGAAAACAACACATATTTTGCCTTTTACCAATATTTTCTTTACCTCTTCACTGAGACATAATTGACATATGACAAACCACTATATAATTTACATAATATATTGGCTTTGACCTATATAAACATATATGAAACCATGCCATAATTAAGATAAGGAATATATTGATCATTTCTGAAATATTTCTTGTGGTATTGTGTAATTTATCTTTCCTGCTCTTTATTATTCCTCCCACATTCCATTCATAGGAAACCACTGTTCTACTTTCCATTACTATAGAATAATTTATATTCTCTAGAATTTTATACACATGAAATCAGTCTATCTAACTATCTGTCTTTAACTTAATGTTAACTATCTCTAGACAATTCCATGCTATTAAGTATATAAATAGTTTGTTTATTTTTATTGCTGAGATGCATTTTATTTTATTTATTTTTATAAATTTTATTGTTGTATTTTATTTTATTTATTGTTGTATTTTATTTTATTTTTTTAATTTTATCTTCACCCAATAGTTTGATTTAAGCTACTCCATAAATAAAGAAAGTACTAAGAAGTTCTAAGTCACCAATTTAAAATTTAAAAATGCACCATCTTTGCTTGATACCAATATACCCAGTCATTCAGTATTCTCATCATATTATATGTGTATAAGCAAGTAAAGACATTGCGGGTGGAAAATACAGCTTGTAACAAATAGATATGTAAAAAATATTGCTAATTCAGGGTAATGGTGGATATCTTAAGAGCATAGTGAACAAGATTGGAATTGAGCAGAGATGAGCCTTAATTATGCCTTCAGAGAATTAAACTTTTTGTTTGAGGTCAGTAGAATGCTGATGTTTGAGGTCAGGTGATTCCTGATTGAGAATCTTTGAGGTCAGGTGATTCCTTTTAGGTATAAAATGGATAAGATCTACCTTACTTTAAATCAATGAAGGATTACCACACACATGTGCTGTGATGGTGTGTAATAATTTTACCAAACAGCAATGTATATATTGCTGTGAAGGCACTTTGAAAATGTCAATACCATTTTCAGTCAACTGGCTTTGAGTGAAGGAAATTACCCTAGATGAGAGGATAGGCCAGTTGATGGTGATAAAAGCACAAAATTGTGGTTGCCTGGTAAAGAAGGAATTCTCAAGACTATAATATGGAAATTCTACCTCCCTCTTTCTCAATTCCTCTCTCTATGTATGTTGTATATATACATTATTATTGCTTCTATTCTATAGAGAACTGAAATACTTATGTACATTTATATATATATATATATACACACACACAAATGCACACAAAAATATACTAGGGTAGGAAATGGATGGGCTTCCTGTATCAACCTTCATAAAACATTAATGCCATTCATTGAAGCTGGTGTGCTTGCTTGCCCACATGATGTAAAGTTACTGTTGTTTACTCTTAACTTGAAAAATTCCAGTGTATGAGATGAAAAACTGCAAACACACTCTCAAAAACTGAAGGATTTTTTTTTTCATTATGAACTTCCTTTTTAAAACAAAACGCTTAAGTGCTGAAAAATAAAATTAGCTTATCAGATTGAAAGTGTGGGTCTCCAAAGAGCACTTGTAAGATTTAAGTACTAAAAGTTATTTCCTTAAAGTAGAAACTCAATGATATAACTGCATTCAATTAATTTCTGAATTTGGTGAAACTTACAGCATTATAGATAAGAAAAAGAAAGAAAAAAATATGCATATGGTTTAATTTGAAAATTTGATCTTTTTAATTTGAGCCTTGGCAATGAAGACACCTCTATTATTCTCAGAAACAAGAGGCAAAACAGAACAAAAATATTGGATATTCAAGGCATGGAAGTTGCAACTTAATTTTTAAATTATTTTTAATTATTATATATACATAATAGTTTCATGTAGTATTTATAGAGTTCATGCAATGCTTTATTCTGCTTACAAAGGTTCATTGACTATATCCACTCAACTAAATGAATCCAGAACATGGAGATTTTATTTATAATAAGAAAACTTTAACAATTGAACTGATCATTTCTACTATTTTAACATTCCTCACTATTTACTGTAGTTGATAAAACCTGGTTTTAGTGGCTAAAATGATCAAATAAATAAAATTGTCTGTTGGGCAGTCATTTTCTACATAGCTATAATTTTCATTATAAAATTTTAGAAATCTGTCTTTCAATACTTTAATTACAGGGGTATGAGCTAGACTTATAGTTAGTGGTCTTATTTTGGCAAATTCCAAATCACAGAAACTTGCCTTGTGAACAAAGCAAAATACAAAAAGCAGTTTGTTAATGAAAATTTTGTGCAAAGTATTTAAAATAATGAGTTTATATTTTTTAAAAAGTAAATTTTATTTTGTTAAGAAAACACATTGTAATTTACTTAGGAACATGCTTATGTTTATTAATCATAATAAATATAGAAAAAAGATTAATAAAATTTACTGGGGACCAAGAACTATTCTATGTACTTTTCATATCAACTTAACACTAAGAATTGTTTAAGGTCAGCACTTTTATCACTCCTGAGTTAGTGGTAAAGACATTGAGGCAGAGATTGGTTAAGCACATTTTACAATGTCATGTAGCCAGCAAGTGATAGAGTCAGGCTTGGATCCCATGCCCTCTAACAAACTCCTGAGTCCAGTACTTAAGCACTACAGTATTCTTCACTAGCTTAATGGTACACATAAATTTAAAGATCACTGTCAGCTACCTACATTTTAAATATAAGTGAAATTAAGGTTTAACTAGTCATTATAAAATTTTAAAAATATGTCTTTCCATACTTCAATGACATAAATTTCCTTTCTTCAAAATATTTTTAAAAATATAATCAGTGTAGCAGGATAGCAACAAACATATCATTACACTTGAACTAGAATGAATCATATCAACTATACTTTTTGGGAAATAATTATAGATATGCAATAAAGGTTCATATTCTGTTCAGTAACGACTTGTCTACCATTTCAGAGTATCTTACAGATTAGGCTGAGTGGATATATCAAGCCCCTAAATGAAAATTACTTATAATAGTCATGGATTCTTGTTCTCCCTTCCTCCACCAAACTATCCCCATGTATTGCAAGCGTACAAGTCAAATCTATCAAGTATAGAACACAAGTGTTGTAACACAGTGATTAAGTGAATGAGGTGAAAGCTATGTTGATTAGTTAGATGTAAGCACTCCGATTTGTACAAAGAATCAACACGTGGAATCCCACACAGGCATAAATGTATACATGATCTATGTATAGATGACATCATAAAATGAAAAAAAAAAAAGAAAAAAGAATAGTCATGGATTCTCTCTTCACAAGTAAATTTCATTTCCTCTCTCAGACCTCCATCTCTCTTTGAGATACAAACATTTTTTTTTTTCTTTTTCCTTTCATCACAATTGAGAAAACTTGATCTAGTGTATTATGATCAACTTATGACTGAGTGGGTTTCCTTAATTTGAGAGGCACAAGGTCGACTTATGTCACATTGTGACATGGATTCAAACTTATAAAGCTATCTTGATCGTCATTTAGAGTATGAAAATAAAAGGATGACTTGAAAACACCTAAAATAATACTGTGGTAATCTAAAATCAAAGTAACATCAAATGTAAGAACATTTTGTGTGTCTCATCCCACCTGAGACTTTCTTAGTAGCTGAAAAGATATTCTCCAGTAGCTGATGGTAAGAAATGCTTAGGAAATAGTATAAAGTTGTTTATGAAAATTAATTACTGTTTCTGGGACAGGATGACAGCAAACATTTCAGAATGATAAGACAATTTGTTTCTAATAAGAATCCAATTACTTCATGAAAATTATATATGGGTCTTAATAATACTTCAACTGAGTAAAATCCTTAGTACCTGCCACATGTCTACCATATCACAGGACCTTTGTAAATATACACCATTTCCTCCAGTCTTTACAACCTTTTCTATAGGTTAACTGTAATTATTCCCATTTTGTAGAAGAAACTTGGATTCAGAAAGGCTAAATTAAAATTGCCTCCAATGTCAAATCAGAAGCAACAAACCTTATTAGTCTGTGAAGTGGATTGGAATGGAATGAACATGCAAAAGATTTGTCACATGTCTGTATATACTTAAGCTGTGTTTATACATTTTCAAGAGTGTTTCCTGCTAGATAGTGGCTTCAGACCAATTTGTTCATCTCTTGCTTTTCAGATTCCTTATCTTCTTTTACTCCTCTTTTTTTTATTGCCTAAAGATCACCTGCATGGTTCACATAAAGAGGCTTTATTCAGCCTACCCTAGAACTAAATGCATAAAGGTATTCATTTAATACTCTCTGATAATAATGACAAGGAAAGCCAGAGGTTAGAGATGCCAACAGAAAGACAGGGTGACATGAGAGTCTATAACCTGAAGTTTGATGTAGGGAGAAATTCACACAGGGGAAAGTGATACTTCTTTCCTGTGCAAGTCTGAATAGCTTCATGGGTTTCTAAATTTTATAAATCCTTGAATAATGTAGAAATCGAAGCTGGAAGAAAACTTTGAGTTAATTTTGTCACTATTATGGACTGAATTCTGCTCTCCCAATCTGACATGTTAAACCCCTAAATCCCAATAAGACTATATTTTGAAATACAGACTTTAAAGAGGTACGTAATTAGGGTTATATGAAAGGTGCTCTTATAAGAAGAGAAAGAGAAGCGTGGGATGCGTATACACAGAGCAAATGCCATTTGAGGAGATAGTGAGAAGGTAGTCATCTGCAAGCCAGGAGAGAGGCCCAGCCGGCTCCTTTATCTTAAACTTCCAGCCTCAATAGATCTGTGAGGGGAAAAAAATAGAAATTCTGTTGTTTAAGCCATCCAATCTATGGTATTTTGTTATGGAAGCTAGGAAACTCAAACAGTTGCTTCATATTTCACTAAAGTTAAAATCATGACCTAAGTGAAAATAACTTGTTCAAAGCTAGCAAAGAATGATAATGTAATGTGTATTTAGTGCACTATTATACCACACATCGTTTGGGGTGGACTGTAATGACTGTTGTTTTATTTTGTCCTTCATAAGGACTATATTTATTTAATTATTCAGGTAATTTATAAAACCCATTTTCCTTAAATTTAAATAAATCCATTTATTCTTTTGTTCAATAATGCTTAGTATATTTGAAGAATAAAACATGAGCAAAATAAACATAATATTTGTCCTTATAAGCCTGAAAACCTAAGAAAACTTTTATAAGCTTACCTGGATTCATGTTAAGTCACGTTTCTACCTGTTCTCTGGTCTGTGATCTGAAATAAAGGGTGGGAGCTGCTTAGACCAGTTTTCTCCAGTCATTTTTCATGGGAGGAAATTCATCCTGGTTTTGTTTTTCATGGGAGTAGAGGTAAGAGGCGTGAAAAAAACAAGGAATGCTTGTACTAGAAAAGAATTAGCAAGAACTTGATTGAATACTCTGTTAGAGAATTAATGAATTTTCTACTGAACATGCTATGTATAGCAAAAAAAATTTAAGCAATTTTTCCACACCATCTTTTAATTTTAAACTTCTGATTATGAAATACAAGAAACAATACAAAAGTTTAAATAAAAAGGATGTAATTTACCTGCAAGCACTCATTGATATAACATTCATATATCAGAAAATAGAATACTGTTAATGTCTTCTACTGTTTCTTTTTTCAGGGTTTCATGATAATCCTTGTAGAGATGCCCACCTCTTTTCCTAGGTATTTCACTTTCTTTGAAGCTACTGTGAAAGAAATTGTGTCTTTGATTAACTTCTCATCTTGGCTGTTGTTGGCATTGATTTTATACCCTGAGATGTTACTGTACTTCTCAATCACTTCTAGGAGTCTTGTGGTTGAGTTTTTGGGATTCTGTAAGTATAAACTCATATCATGGGTGAAGAGGGAGAGTTTCATGACCTTTGCCCCCATTTGGATGTTCTTTATATCCTTCTCTTCCTGACTGCATTGGCTAGAACTTCAAGCTCTATGTTGAATAGAAGTGATGTTAACAGACATCCTTGTCTGATTCCAGTTCTAAGTGGAAAAACATACAATTTTACTCCATTCAGTACGATATTAGCTATGAGGTTGTCATAAATGGCTTCAATGAGTTTAAGAAATGTGCCACCTATGCCTATTTTCTTCAGTGTTCTTGTTAGAAAAGAATGTTGTATTTTGTCTAATGCTTTTCTTGCATCTATTGAGAGGATCATATGGTCTTTATTATTGCTTCAATTGATATGGTAAATACAATTATAGATTTGTATGTATGTTAAATGAGTCTTTCATCCATGGGGTAAAGCCTACTTGATCATGACACGTAAATTTTTAAGGTGTAGCTGCACTCTAGACACATTCTTTTTAGTAAAGTATCACAAGAATGAAAAAGCAAGAATCCAACGTACTCAATTTTAATATGAAGCTAGTACAGTCTAATACATGCCTACATAAGAGAAAAGCTCAAATCAATTCAAGGGAGGGAGTGGGTATGAGGGAGCAGGGAAATAGGAGGAGGGTTGGGGATGGGTGTGCTCAAACTTAGTGGGCACAATGTTAGAGTGTATGGCACATTTTTTGTGGGCAGGACACAATTTTAAGAGGGTTTCCTTAACAAATGGAAATAATAAAACCCAATTCATTGTACCCTAAATTAACCTAAAACAATAATAAAACACAATACTACATTTTTTTTTCTGTAACTGGATAGTTTTTCTCTGGAAAAGTAACCACTACTCTGATTGTATGGTAATTGGGTCCTTGTTGATTTCATTTTCTTTACAGTTTCACATGTAACTTGCAGCACCATGCACTTTAGTTTTGCTTATTTTTTAAGTTTATGGGAAGAAAATCATACTATCTGAGTTCTTTATTATCTACTTTTATTCATTCCAAATTGTATTTTTGAGATTTTGCCAGGTTAATTTATGTATATTTTATTTATTTATTTGACTGTTATATAATATTATGTGTTTATACTATAGCTCATGATTAATGGACATGAGTAATTTCTAATTTTGGAAAATATGAATACTTCTACCTGGGCATTCTTAACACATGTTTGTGTCACTTGGTGTACATGTGCATTAATTTACTTAGGAACATAATTGATAAATCATAAAAACTTCATTGACTTTCTTGAAAGCCAAAACATTTTCTGAAGTGTTTGGACTTGGATACATTAGCCCCACCAATACACCAGAGTTCTAGTACCTCATATCCTTGGTATGGTCAGTCACCAAGTATGTTTTTTCAGCCTGATGCACATATATTATATCTGATTTTCGTTCTAATTTTTATTGTCCTGACTGTTGATGAGGCTGAATAACTTCTCATATTTTACAGGTCATTTGATAACTCTCTCTTTTGAAATATGTATTCAGATTTTTTTTTTGACTCATGCTATTTTTCATATGAATTCAAAGGCATTTTCTGAAATTGAGCCATTTTATGAAATATATTCTCCCAGTTATGACATGCCTTTACCACTTTTTTTTTCTTTTTTAGTATTCCTGAACACCTGAACAAACACTCTAAAGAATGTCTTTTGATAAATAGGATTTTTTCATTTTAATGTTGAGAACATTGAGCTGGGCTTGGGTGAAGCTAAGCGAGTTCAAGTTTGTGGGACAGAGTAACAGAAAGGAGATCGCTTATCAGACAGGAAGAGTTCTGGTGGTTTTTAGGAAGTGTCCTGCAAGCCTGTGGCTGAAAACAGAGCAACACACGCATTCAGATTTTTATCAGGGCTTAGAATAGAACCACCTAGAAAGAACAGACACAACAATTCTTGGGGAAAAAAGATGCCCATTAGCTTTTGTTCTCAGTAGTGATAGAAGAAAAACATGATAGTGGACAAAATATTGAGAAGGGCATTAAAGTATGTATAAGCAAAAATTTTTAGTAAATAGTAATTTATTTATTTGTTTGTTTGTTTGGGGTTGTATAGTCTTTATAGAAACTTTTCAATTCTGAATTACAGCACAAAGGCAAAATCAGGCAACATGTAAATAAATGAGCATGGTATTGGTGGTGGAGGTAGTGGTGGAGGTTCACAGGCTCTAGTATGCCAACCCCTGGATCAAATGTTGCTCCAGTTTACCATACAAAGTTTAAAAGCAAGTCCTGAAATGATCAAATTCTCCAAGTAACTTAACTCTATCATAAAATAAAGCAATCACAAAATATATCACAAAATATTAAAGAATATTTAAAATAATGCAAATACATCCAGCAACTGAAACTGCCCTTTAAAAAATTATGTAGGGTCATTAAGTTGAGAACTTTGCAGAAGTATAGGCATAGTTAAAAAATAGCTAGCCATCATTTCATAGCTTATCTTCCTATAATTGCTTAATGCTCAAAAGTCCTAAGATTTCTAGCTTTCCAATTTTTTCCTATTGATAACACCACTATTGAAACCTGAGGCTGGTCTTTGAGATATTCTGGTGGACTAACTGAAGCCAAACAACCAGTGACTCATACCAAGGAACTGATTCACTGGTACTGTGGCCCCCACTCAGGAACTAACTCAGCACAAGAAAACAATTTCTATACTCCTGTGATTTCACCCACAATGTAACCAATCAGTAGTGCCAATTCCCTAGCCTTATGCCTGCCAAACTATTTTTTAAAGTAACTAACCTCCAAACTCTTGGGGAGACGAATTTGAGAAATTTCTCCTGTCTGCTCACTTGGCTACCTAGTGACTATTAAACTTTTTCGCTGCTGAAACACCTGTAGTCTCAGAGTATTGGCTTCCTTCTGTGTAGTGGAACAAACACAACCAGGAAATAAAAATTAGTACCAAGAATCAATATGGAACAATTTGCAGGCATAAAAATAAACAGCAAATTATAAAGTATAATGAGAAAAAAATCAGGTTAATTGACAGTTACCCCAAAATAAAAGAGATTATAGAATTAGAAGACAAAGATATTAAAACTATTATTAACTAGTATTGAAACTATATTCCATATTCTTAAGATTGCAGGGGAAAGACTGAGCATATGAAATAGAGCCATAGAAAATATAACAGTGAAATCAGACTTCTAGAAATACAAAAGTAAAAAGTCTGATATGAAATATAAGCTAGATGGCATATATAGAAAATTAGATTGGAAACGAAAAACTATTCAAAGTGCAATATCAAGAGAAAAAAGGGTAAAAGAAATCAAGAATGCCTGTGGGTTGGAGCTTTAAGCAGACTAATACAAGGTATGGAGTCCACAAAAGAAAGGAAATAGAGAGAAGGCAGAAAAGTGTATTTAAAAGTATGTAAACATATATAAATAACCTGCCTTTTTAATTTTTTTTTGAAAATTTTAGTTTTAATGAAAACTATGAGATCTTAGATGCAAGAATCCAATGAACTCTGAGGGGGTTCAGAGTTCACTGGGTTCAGAAAGGGGAAGAGGGAGGAGAGGGGTAAAAACCTATCTATTTGGTACAATGAACACTGTTAGGGTATGACTCCAAAAAGAATTATTCTGAATAAAGGAAACCATACCAAAAATACAATAGTGTGTAAGTTATAATTTTATTTAAATAAAATTCTAGTACCTCCTAATAACAGGGATGAGGATGAGATAAAAGTGGGAAGGCAAAGGGATTACAAAGAGGCATTGTGGAGAAGTTTGTGCATAATTTAACCATGGTTTCACTTGTGCTATCATGTAAAAAACTATTGAAAAACAGTACACTTTATATATGCACAATCTATTGTCCTACATCTATGAAAATTAAATAAAAATATCACCCCACATCTCACCTAAGGTTCTTTCCGTCTCCCTACTGCATATAAACTCATCATTCTCCCACTCATTTTTCATAGCATTTCCAGCTGTCCATTGCTTCACTACAAACTGTTTCAGAACACACCAGGTTAAGATATTGACATTTATTTTCTCATGACTCTGCAATTGGGCAAGAATTAGGGTGTGGACAGCTTACCTCTGCTCTAATAAAAACCACCTGGAGCAGCTCAGCATTGGAGAGTTGGAATCATCTGAAGACCCAGTCACTCACATGTCTTATAGCTCTTGCTCCCTGTTGGCTGAGGGGATAACCAGAACATCTGCATGTGACCCTTCTCTATGGCTCCTTCCGCAATGTGTGAGTTCCAACTCATAGCCAGGCAGAAGTTATATTACCTTCCATGATATAACCTCAGAAACCATTCAGTGTCACTTCAGTAATATTTTATTTTTCAAAGGAAATCACCCCTGTTCAAAATGAGAGAAATTAGATTTCTCTATTTAATGGCTATCAGAATTTGTAGACATATTTTAAAATAACCATGCAACTGAAATCATAATTTATATTTGTGTATCAATTTTTTTATTAAATCATAGCTGTGTACATTAATACACTCATGGGGTACAATGTGCTGGTTTTATATATAATTTGAAATATTTTCATCAAACTGGTTAACATAGCTTTCACAGCATTTTCTCAGTTATTGTGTTAAGACATTTATATTCTACATTTAGTAGATTTCACATATACCATTTACTTTTTGTGTTAACTTTCTGCATCTTCCATTAGTCTTAGTATTTATTTATTTATTATTGTTAGGGATTCATTGAGGGTACATGAAACCAGATTACACCAATTGCATTTGGTAGGTAAAGTCCCTCATATACTTGTGTGTTGCCTCAAAAGGTGTGTCACACATCAAGATCCCCACCCCCTTCCCTCTTCCCATTCTTTGATTTTCCTTTCCCCCACCCTCCACCATGTACTAGGTCATTAATTGTCCTCATATAAAAATTGAGGACATTCTTGTGATGCTTTACTAAGAATAATTTGTTCCACTTCCACCTAGGTTAATACAAAGTATGTAAAGTCTCCATCTTTTTTTGATGGGTGAGTAGTATTCCATGGTCTACATACACTACAGCTTGTTAATCCATTCCTGGGTTGGTGGGCATTTAGGCTGTTTCCACATTTTGGCAATTGTAAATTGAGCTGCAATAAACAGTCTAGTGCAAGTGTTCTTATAATAAAAGGATTTTTTTTCCTTCTAGGTAGATACCCAGTAATGGGATTGTAGGATCAAATGGGTGGTCTAGTTTGAGTTCTTTGAGGGCTTTCTATACTTCCTTCCAAAAAGGCTGTATTAGTTTGCAGTCCCACCAGCAGTTCAAATGTGTTCCCTTCTCTCCTCATCCACACCAGCATCTGCAGTTTTGAGATTTTGTAATGTGAGCCATTCTTGCTGGGGTTAGATGATTTCTCAGGGTGGTTTTGATTTGCATTTTTGTAATAATTAGGGACGATGAGCAGTTTTTCAGATGTTTATTAGTCATTTTATGCAGTTTCTAATCATATCTCCTTCCCCACATGCAGGGGGTTTGGG
>CAUYPK010098345.1:0-11886 GCA_963574355.1 Loris lydekkerianus | reverse complement strand
GAGATGCTTGTCCTGAGGAGTGCTCCCGCGAGAGCCAGGGTACTCCCAGTCAAAGTCCAGCCCATCAAACTCGTACTGGCGCAGGAATTTGATGACCGAGGCAATGAAAGTCTGGCGGTTCTCAGGAGTGGAAACCATGGCAGTGAAACTGAGGGAGACCCAAAGAAGGCAGAGTGAGGCCTCAGTGGTCTCAGCACCTTGGAGTAGAGATAAGCTCTCAGTTCCTTACTCAGACCCTTGATTAGGATACACAGCCCAGGTTAAAGCATGCTCCTGGTTCCCCCCTCGCCCCCTTTCCTTTGTAATCTCTAATCTTCCCAGCCATGATAATTTGAAGTTCCCTTTATTTTGCTAGCCCTCCAACTCCAGTCTTTTTCCCAAAGTGCCTTTGTTGCTTTGGACCCAGCTAACTCAGCTCACTGTGTTCCCTCCTCAAATAGTCCCCCACATTCAGGTACACTTGAAGAAGTCTTCTTGTTTATTTGTGTGACTTTCTCTTTCCTTCTCCTGGAAGGTAAATAGACAGAAGCAGTAGAATACCTCTGCAAGGGCTGTGCTCTTGAAATACTCTAAGAACAGATTGCTTTGGGTTCTCAGTAACTAAACCTTCATGGATAGGATCTGAGACTATCCAACTAAATTTAAACGTATAAAATACATTGTGTTCTACTTAGTATTGAGGTTCTGATGTAATAATTTATTTAATTAGCATATTTGTTGAATGCACATTCTTAATTTAGATTGTGAAGTCTAAAGGGACAGCAATCCCACTGGGCTAACTTGGTTCCATAGCACATGAATGATGGGTTAGAAGACTTACGGGGCAGTGCCAAAGTTCCAGCCTCCAATGGCCAGGAGAGTTTTCAGCTGGCTGTTCCTATAAAGCAAAGGATAAAATAAGAGAAATTCAAAATCCACCAGTCCCTCTATTGAAAATAATATTGCTTTGGATTGCACTTGCTCATTTTACTTTGGCATTGATATGCTATGTAATATTACAGCATAATTTTCCTCATCTACTGAAAACTTTCTTTATAAAAATTCTTGTGTTGTTCTCACATACATCATTAATGTACCAAGCATTCCTAAGAGAAATATCAATTATAGAATTGATTTTTGTAAAAAGAATGTATTGGCAAATATTTTTGATACATATAACTTAAAAGCATAATTAACACATTTTCTATTCCATCAGATAAAATAATAAGTGCTGCTTCAGCATAATTACCTTTCCAGTGTCTATGACAGTTAACATAAGTTAATTGGCTGGGAATTACACACAGTCCTTAGAACAGAGATTTTCAGACCTCCATTTACATAAGAATTAAGTACAAGGCTGAGGGACAACAACAATTAAAATTGCAGGTTTATTACCCCATCCTCAGAGATTCTGATTCCGTTGGATCAAGGTAAGGACTAACATTTTTATCAAGTGCCCCTTTGTGACTTTGTTGCAAGCAGCATTTGGGCCAAACTTCAAGAAACACTGCTCTAAGGGAGTCTACCTCCTTTTAGGTATCATAACTTAAATTCTAGTAGCTGCATTCATGACAGTGCCATTACTGATGGCAGCAATTGCCTCTTCCCTTCCTTGTCCTAGATATGACTAAACTGAACAAACCTGTCAATTAAAAGATGCCAGTTTGTTTGTTTGCATGTTTCTTTTTATAGAAAAGAGAACTGTTAAAATACAGCAAACCTGTCTGATTCTTGGGCTCAATGATGCCTAATTTTTAGTATTCTCTACCTCCTGGTCCCTGATGAAAATAATTAAGATTATTTGCAGTTTCCCAGGTCATAGAAAAAGACAGAGAAAGAATAAAGCTAGGACCAGTATTTTTGAATAGCTTCTAGAGCAGGCAATATGCTGTGTTATCTACATTCTTGCTACTTAAAGTGTGGTTCCTGTCTCAGAATCAGTAGCATAATCTGGGGGGAGCTTGTTAGGAATGCAGAGATCTGTCCACCAGAAATGAAATTTGAATGAAATTAGACCCTTATCTTCTACATTATACAAAAATAAACCCCAAATGGATGACAGACCTAAGGATTTTACAACCTGTAACTATAAAAGTACTGGAAGAAAACATGAGAAAAGCTCCTTGACATTGGTCAGGGCAAGGACTTTTTCGATATGACCCTGAGAGCACAGCAACACAAGCAAAAATCGACAAATGGGATCACATCAGACTAAACAGTTCACGGCAAGGAAACAACGGTGAAGAGAGAACCCGTGGAATGGGAGGAAATATTTTTAAACCATACACCTGATAAGGTGTTAATATTCAAAATATATCAGACAACCACAACTTGGGTTTTATCTTACAAATGCAAACAATGTAGTCTAGTCATAGGTACCCTCATACTAACCCAAAATTAAAAAAGAAAAAACACCAAGCTATATTAGAAACTCAACTCAGTGGCATTAAAACAACCTGATTTAAAAATGGGTCAAGGAATTCAACTGGCATTTCTCAAAAGAAGACATGCAAATAGTCAACAAGCACTCTAAAAAATGTACAACATCACTACTTAACAGAGAAAAATACATGTTAAAACCACCATGAGACATTACCTCACTGCAGTTGGAATAACTATTTTAAAGAAGACAAAAGATAACATGTGTTAGGATGCAGAGAAAAGGGAACACACATCCACTGTTGGTGGGAATGTAACTTAGGATAGTCATTATGGAAACCCCTGTGAAGATTCCTCAGAAAATTAAAAATAGAACTACCATATTAATGTAGTGATTCCACTACTGGGATTATAGACAAAGAAAATGATATCAATATGTAAAGAGATACCTACACTCTCATGTTTATTATAGCATTATTGACAATAGCCAAGATAGAAAATCAAGCTGAGTGTTCATTAACAGATGAATGTAAAGAAAATATGGTATATATATACAATAGAAAACTATTCAGGCTTTAGAAAAGAAGGAAATTCTGTCCTTTGTGATGACATAGACAAACATGAAGGCCATGATGTTGAGTGAAATAAGTCAAGCACAGAAAGATAAGTACCATATGAATTTACTTATAAGTGGAATCTAGGAAAGTTAAACTCATGGATCTAGAGAGTTGAATGGTGGTTATCAGGGGCTGGAAGCAGGATGGTTTGGGGGATTGGAGAGATGTTAGTGGAAGTATACAAAATTTAGCTAGATAGAAGAAATGAGTTCAAAAGATCATTGTACAATACAGCAACTATAGTTAATAACAATCTATTATATTTTTAATAGATTTAATTCTAAAGAGTGGATTTTAAGGATTTCTTTTTTTCTACAAAAAATTTAAGTATGTGTGGTAATGGATATGTTAATAGTTCAAACGAGCCATTTCATAGTGTATACATACATATTTCAAAGCATCGTGTTGTACCAATAAATATGAACAATTTTGTCACTTGAAAAAGAAAAATGAAATGTAGAGTCTTGATTCCCACCTCAAATCCACTTCTCTCTTTTTTTTTTTTTTTGGCTGGGGCTGGGTTTGAAACCACCACCTCTGGCATATGGGGCTGGCGCTCTATTCCTTTGAGCCACAGGCACTGCCCTCAAGTCCACTTCTTAAAATGCTACATTTTTAGAAGCATTCATGTCTGGGAGCTACTGAGTTAGGAGACACCAAATTAAATATCTTTCCCCTCCTCTTACTTGTTTTTCAGGCCATTGAAAGCTTGGTAGAGAGTCACGTCATCCCATTCGATGGTGGTGATCTCATTGTTCCGCATCCCAGCAAAGGCGTAGATGAGGTGAGTGCAGAGGCAGGGGTCAATGTCATCAGGCTTGAAGCGCCCCAGGCCTGGCCGGTACTGGGCCCAGTTGGTGAAGTAGCATACTAGCTGGTAGGCAGAGCCTGTGGGTAGTAAAGGAGGAAGGATGATGGCCTGGTTTAGCATCTACTGAAACACGCTGTGCATTTTGGCCTTGCCTCTGTTTCCCTCCCTGTGCCTCAGATGCCTGATCTGTGTGTGGAGATGGTGGGGATGAACATGCTCATAGATGATTCCCAATATTCTCACTGACTTGTAGTTGGTTATTTTTATCTTTGACAAACTCATTTTGGGATCTTGAATAAGCCTAGGAGCCTTCTTAGAAAAGATGCCCATTAGTCATATGAAGCCCGACAAATACTAATTAGTTTACAACTCTCAGGTGGTCATGCTGAGGAGTCTAGCAGTGAAAGCTAACCCAATACAATAGAATCCCTCAACACAACCAATCGGTCTATGGAAGTAAACTGGAGCTCTTCCTTGTTAGTATGGTTTATCTCTTGAAATATTTTCTTTAAAAAGGTAATAGTGGAATATTTAAAAAAATCTCACATATGTTAAGCAGATAATTGAGTTATGGATAACTTATAGGCATTGAGGTTTAAGTTAGAAAAAGACTATATCTGTGATAAAACATAGGGCTTATGACTTACCTAACTGAGCATTCAACAGAAGGACCAGACCTAGAAAGAAAGTAAAAACATGCACTTTGAACCAATTGTTCGTACCCTGTAGATTCTCACTCTGAAGTCTTGGGTGCCTTCCTATTTGCCATAGATTGTTATAGCCTAAGAGACTTAGTAGTTATGCCAAAGGCTTTTCAGTGAACACAACAATAGATCATCTTTTTTTCCTTTTGTCAAAAATTGCCATGAAACCCTGTTCCACCTTCCATGTCACAAATAAATGTTACTAAAGGTAGTAGAGTCTGAAGTCTACTATCTAAGGAAGATACACTTACTGAAATTACCCCAAGTTCACACTGCTCAGTGACTACACTTCGATCCATGCTTCGCCTCTCTGAGCTAGCATGAGTGCAGCTTCCCAACAGACAAGGATCTCTGCAGCCGAGAACTCAGTACCTCCTAAGCCTTAGCAATTGTTTTGGAACCATCTTTCAGGAGACCTTACAGCAATGGAGAAAAACTTGGTTCTATGAAGTGAGACTCCAGATACCTGTTTTCCTGGCTTCTACTGGGGGCACTTCTGGGCTGATTGTTTTACAAGTTGAGCTTCAAGTTTCATTTGAAAAAGGTTCTGAAGCTTAAAAACATTTGTAAATCCTGGTTTTAGAGAAACTCTGGGTATGAGTAGGCTCTAAACAACTCACTGAAACAATTTCTTCAAATGACTGAATTTTTATGGCAGGTCATCAACTCAGTAGGGTAGCAGAGGAAAGAGAAGTATTTCTGAAAACAGAACAAAGACAACTTGGATGACTCTATCTCAGCTACTAATTTTCATTCCTGAGAAAGCTAGTCCAAGGACACAGCATGAAAATAAATATCACACCAATTAAAATGAAGTGGTACAGGAAGAGGAGGAGAGAAAAAGGAACAAATGGACAAAAGATGAAAGAGTGAAAGACAAACATTGGAAGAAAATGATTCTTTGTTTTAGGACCTGGCTTTTGGGGTAATGAGGGCAGGAATGTTGCTAGAGTAAAATGAAGCTACAAAAACAAGAGGCAGAGTAACTTGTATATGATGAGATGCTCTTGAAAATTTGAAATGAAGAAGAATGGAAAAGTATAGAGATGTATTAGGAAGATTACTCCTCAGTTGTCAGACCCTGAGGAAAAAAAAAATCAGGTGAGATAAAGGCTCTATCTCTAATTCAAACTCACCTGTGAGGAGAATAAGCCTTGCCATGGTTGGTGTCAATACTGGTCCAACAGAGCCTAGGTTTGCTTTTTATACCATGTGAGCATGATGAAGGCTTCCAAATGGAAAAGATTTAACCCAAATGTGTGACTAATCAATAAATCTACATATTTTCTCTTCTACAAACACTACTTCTTTTTACCTCTAACCTACACCCTCCCACCACCACCACCACCTACCTTGCCCAATAGGGACAAAACAATGCCATGTGTCCTCACAGAGTGAAGAAGGCCGTCACCATGGAAAGCAGTTTAATAGCTTTTTTGGCAGTTCCCAGGGCTGATAAGCATCTGTTTAGATTCTGCAGTTAGGTTTTATGTTGTGGACATTTCGTGCCTGGCATCAAAGCACGTCTTTATTGAAAAGTAAATATAAGGAGTTATTAGCTGTTCTTAAACCTTTTTTCTTCATGGAATTATTCATATGAAATTTGTACAGTTAGTGCCTAACAAATTTACCCTCTTTAGGTATTACTTTCTGAGTATTCTACTCACACCTGTTCTTTGGAATGGCTTCAAGTTACGATTATATGATAATTTCCTCTGAGAATGTATGGGTATCTCTTTTGAAGGTCACTAAAAACTCTCTAGTGTTCCATAGTTTCAAATTATGTCGAAGAGACGCTCAAAAAATTTTGTGTTGCTAATGGATAGCAGTGATGTTGTTGGTATTGAAACGAGTCTCTTTTTATAGAAATATTTGCAACTTGACCATTTCTAGAATTTTGTGTTTAAAATTAGTTCCAATTTAGCCTTCTAAACATTATCCATTACTATTATCCTAAAATAAATTTCTGCTTCAGCCAAAATAATCTATTCATTTTTTCCCAACATGCCTTACATGCCTTTGCTCATGCTACCCCTTTACCCCTTGCCTATAATGCCTCCTTCTCCTCATGGCCTATCCCAATCTTAGCAATTCTTCAAAGTTCAGCTCAGATCTGCTCTTTGTATTTTCCTCTGAGTTACTTTATATACTCTAGCACATATTGTCTTGTACTGCTTACATGGTACTTTTTTGTCTTTGGCAACACCTGAAATGCACTTGTGGGAATATGACTGCCCATCATGAGATGTCAGCATGTTAGCAGAGTTATTGTGAGTCCAGACAGGTTTATTCATTTATCACACTTGGAAACTAAATTGTATCCATTAACCCTATGGTTGACAGGTTAAGTGTTGTGGTCTGCTCTTAGGACCGGAGAAAGTGTGATAGAAGTGCTGCCAGTAAAAGTTTCCAGTGTGGAAAAAAAAATCACAAATATTAAAAATATGAGAAAACATTACCAGTGCCTACTATGTGCCAGCGATTGTTTTTGGTGCTTACATCAGTTAGGTTTTAATTTTGCAAAAATTTAATTTTCCAAAACCAGCTCTAACAAATTAATATATTTGAAAGACACAGGAAGCTTACAGAATCAAAGATAAGAGTATAGAATTCACCTCTGGGCTGGGCACGGTGGCTCACACTTGTAATATTAGCACTTTCGGTGGCCTGCCAGGGGGAAAGGCTTGATTATTTGGGCAGTGTGGTGTTAGAGAACATACCTCTGATGTAACAGAAAGCAAGTCTGTCTTAGGGGAGAGGAGTGGGAGAAAGGCTTAGGATAAGTAAACTCCAGTTTTATTTTCCATCCATGTATAACAGGAATCAAAGTCCTGGGACAAGTAGTATTGTTGTGTAGCACCAGACCCTTTATTAGAGAAAGGCTTGGGTCCAGTTTAAGTCTTTTACATGTGATTATCCTGTTCTCCCAGCACCATTTTTTGAATAGGGGTTCTTTTCCCCAGTATATACTTTTGTTTGGTCTATCAAAGATCAGATGGCTGTAAGAGACTGGTTTTTCTCTTGATTTTCCATTCACTTCCATACATCTGTGTCTCTATTTTTGTGCCAATACCATGCTGTTGTGATCACAGTGAACTTGTAATATAACCTGAAGTCTGGTAGTGTGATGCCTCCAGAAATGCCTTTAAAAATTCCCTTGGCTGAAAGCTTTTTTTCTGGTTCCATACAAAACAAAGAATTATTTTTTCCAGTTCTTCAAAGGATGATGTTGGTATTTTAATGGGAATTGCATTGAATGTGTAGATTGCTTTGGTCATATAGACATTTTAACAATGTTGATTCTTCCCAGCCAAGAGTATAATATGTTCTTCCACTTGTTGATGTCTTCTGCTATTTCTTTTCTTAGGGTTTCATAATTCTCTTTGTAGAGGTCCTTTACCTTTTTTGTTAGATATATTCCTAGGTATTTCATTTTCTTTAAAGCTATTGTGAAGGGAATTGAATGTTTGATTAGTTTCTTGGCTGTTATTGATGTATACAAAGGCTACCAATTTGTGGACATCAATTTTATACCCTGCAATGTTACTATATTTCTGCATCACTTCCAGGAGTCTTGTGGTTAAGTCTCTCGAGTTTTCTAAATGTAAGATCATATCATATGTTTGAAACTTCATGAAGTCCCATAATTCTCTTAGTGAATATTCTGCTTTTTTCTCTTTTCTTTTCTACCTCTTTAGCTGCCTGGATTAGCTTAAGAGCTTTTTCCTCTATCTCTGAGATTCTTTCTTCTCTCTGGTCTAATCTATTACTATTGATACTTTTTACTACATCTTTAAGTTCCCTGATTGACTCTTTTAAGTCCTTAAGTTCCACTATATCTTTTCTTTATTCTTCATATCTTTTATCCACTTTTTGGTTCTGTTTTTCCACTTTCTTGTCAATTACTTTTATTGTTTTTGCCAGCCATATTTTAAATTCCCTTCCCCTTATTTCCATTAATTCTTTATAGGTAGAGTACTCTGTGGTAGCTACCTCATGATTCCTTGGAGGTATTCTGGTTTTTCATATTGCCAGAATTTTTCTGTTGGTTCCTTCTCATGTGTGCTTTCTTCTCATTTACTTTCTTCCCCTACTTTTTTCTTCTCACTACCTCCTTTGCTTTAAATCATCTTGTCTCAGAGTTTAGGTATTGAAGTGGCCTTATGGTATAAGCCCAAATGGAAGATAAGGGTAAAGAGCAAGAAGGGAGAAAGAAAAGAAAAAGATAAAGAGGGAAAAAAAGGAGGGGGGAGCAAAGAATTGAAGAAAAGGAGAAAAAAAGAACAGTAAGAGAGAAAGAAAGTGACAGGAGAAATAATGATATTTCACAGGGTGTTTTAACCTCATCCACAGCTCTAGCACTTTGGATGTTGGGCTGGCAGATTCCTCAAAGTCAGGACCTCTTTACCAGCCTGGGCAAAAGCACGTCTGCCATACATAGAACAAAATCAGCAGTATGTCACAGTAAGGAACTCCCAATACCTTCTTTCAAAAAGCCCAAGATAGAAGAACAAAAAAGACAATGATTTATGGCATCCTTGAGCCAGACCAATGCAACAATTCCCCTGCTAGATCAATTTTGTTACCCCTCCAGCCCTCAGAAAAAAGAAAAAAGTGAAAAAATAGATATAGATAAAAACATAAAAATGTAACAGTACAAGGTAAAAAAGAATAAAAAGGGATACTTACGTGTTGTATCAGAAGTTTATGTGGGAAAGATGAGAAAAGTAGAAAAATGTCTACCAAAAGAGAGATAGGAGAGAAATAAAAATGAAAAAAAAAAAAAAAGGGGGGGGGCTGACAAACTGTAACAAAAGTGGAGGAGCCCTTGCTATTGATAAATGTTAAGAATGAAAAAATAAAAATACAATAAAACAAAGAACAACAAAAATAATAAAAGAGAAAAGAAAAGCTAAGGGAGGCAGAGCATGATGGTTGATGGGACAGTCGTGTAACCCACCTCTCCCAGGTCATTAGGTGAGAGGAAGGGGGATCTGGACCTTTTCCCCACGTGAATTGTTGGTGTGGACAGACAGCTGGAGACGCACAGTGAATTGGCAGATTGCTGTATATGAGGTGTAATTTAAAACCACGGACTCTGTTGTAGAGATATTCCCTGGTTGGCCATGCTGGCCGGCAGTCCCCTCCCTCATGGAGGACAGCAGCTTGCAATTCCTGGCAAAATCCAATTGACAAAAATTTATTCCTGAGCCAAGTTTAATGACCCGAACGGGGTCCCACTCAGAGCCACAAGGGACTAGGCAACCTGATGGAAAATTGAAGGGAAGGGATCCCGCCTGGGAAACAGACATTTTGAATTGTCCGAAATGGCAGACACCTTCCCCCAGAACAACAGGAGTGATTAAATAGACTGGATCATTCCTAGTGGGGAATATTGGTGTGGGCTGGCAATTTGGGCTGTGCAGTGAACTGGCGGGTGGCTGGACTCAAAAGTCCAGATTCAAAAGTGAGACTCTGAGCCACAAAAACTGAGGATAAGGTCCCCGTGTGCTGCAGTCATGGGAGCCGGCAGCAGCTAAAGCCAGGGGCAGCCAGCATCCTCCCCCACAGGCGATTGCAGTTGCCAGTTTACAGGAGGATATGGGAGCAGAGTGGAAAGATTTGTGAAGCATGGACTCCTGCACCAAATTGGGAGGTTGGATAGGAGTGCTGTCTGGAACAGAGCAGCTGAGGTTGGACAATAATTAGGTAATCAACTTTTACAGACACTCCAAAAAGGCAATTGGCCAGGTAGGCCGGTTACCATGGTAACAGTGTAAACTGTGAACGAGGTATAAATCTTGGAACCACTCACAGCACCACCTGGTGTCCAGAAAGTATATTGCATTATAAATATATTCCTATGAAAGTTGATTCCTACGTCATACATGTAGATGTATATTTCTATATATAGAAGAATAATATTTTTGTAATTGGTGCCTTTTTTATTCTTCCTCATCACTTTCTTGGAGGAGCTATTGTTAGTTATTTTATTATTATTATTATTTTCATATTTTTTAATTTTTATTGTTTCTATTTTTAATTTTTTCTTTCTTCTTTTTTAACTTTTTTATGAAAACCACTTTTTTTCTCCCTTTTCCCTTCTCTCTTCCTATTCTTCCCTTCATATGGTTTCTGAGAATGCTTACATCAGACTTTTACAGGTTTTTTTGTTTGTTTGTTTTTTACCTTTTTTTCAATTATCTTATGATTATAATTATTTTTATTGTAGTTGTTTTTTTTTGTTGTTGTCTGTATGTCTATGTGTTTCTGATTGCTTGTGCATCTGTGGGCTTGTGTGTCTGGTAGTCTTTTTATCTATCTATTTGCTTATTAGGCCTCAATGAGTTTGGTGTTTTGCTAAATCCTCAGGTTGGCTATTTTCCCTAACTCCAATTTTCACATTCAACAAGAACAAGCAGGAGGCTAGAGCTGACAGCTAACCGTGCTGTGAATACAAACCTGCAGGAGTAAAGACAGGGCCTGAGGCACAGGTTCTGGGAACTCAAAACAGCTTCTCTTCTGCAGGGGAGTTTAGCAGGGACAGAAACAAATTCCCACAAAGTTGTTCTGTCAGTAACATCAATCAGGGGTGGGGCTGGAACTGACTGAACCCCCATCGCTCTTCGCAGATGATATGATTGTATATCTGGAAAACACTAGGGAATCTACTACAAAACTTGTAGAAGTGATCAAGGAATACAGCAGCGTCTCAGGTTACAAAATCAACATTCATAAATCGGTAGCCTTTATATACACAATAATAGTCGAGATGAAAAGACAGTCAAGGACTCTATCCTATTTACAGTAGTGCCAAAGAAGATAAAATATTTGGGAATTTATCTAACAAAAGATGTGAAATATCTCTATAAGAGAACTATGAAACTCTAAAAAAAGAAATAGCTGAAAAGGTTAACAAATGGAAAAACATACCATGCTCATGGCTGGGAAGAATCAACATTGTTAAAATGTCCACACTACCCAAAGCAATATATAATTTCAATGCAATTTCTATTAAAGCTCCACTGTCATACTTTAAATATCTGGAAAAAACAATACTTTGTTTTATATGGAATCAGAAAAAGCCTTGAATAGCCAAGACATTACTCAGAAATAAAAACAAAGCGGGAGAAATCATGCTACCAGACCTCAGACTATACTACAAATCGATAGTGATCAAAACAGCATGGTATTGGCACAAAAACAGAGAAGTAGATGTCTGGAACAGAATAGAAAACCAAGAGATGAATCCAGATACTTACCATTATTTAATCTTTGACAAGCCAATTAAAAACATTCAGTGGGGAAAAGATTCCCTATTTAACAAATGGTGCTGGGTGAACTGGCTGGCAACCTGCAGAAGACTAAAACTGGACCCACACCTTTCACCATTAAC
>CAUYPK010098344.1:0-34333 GCA_963574355.1 Loris lydekkerianus | reverse complement strand
CCAACACAATTGCTAAACCCAACCCGTTGTTGATTGGTTTTACAAATAAACACCCACCACACAACGGTTTAAAAATTCACACAATTTAAAAAAAAAAAAAAAAAAAAAAAAAAAAAAAAGATTTCCGTTCTCATTTACCATCTTAACCACTTTTTTTTTTCAGGTTCGAACCTGCCACCCTCAGTGTATGTGGCTGGCGCCGTAACCACTGTGCTACGGGCATCGAGCCCATCTTAACCACTTTTAAGTGAACAGTTCAATGTCATTAAATACATTTACTTTTTTTTTTTTTTTTTTTTTTTTTTTTCTTGAGACACAGTCTCTCTCTGTCACTCTGAGTAGAGTGCCTTGGCATAATAGATCACAGAAACCTCAAACTCGTGGGTTTAAGCAATCTTCCTGCCTCAGCCTCCCTGTTGCTGGGACTATAAGTACCCATCACAACACCTGGCTAATTTTTTTTTCTATTATTTTTCAATTTTTAGTAGAGACAGGGGTCTCACTGTAGCCCAGTCTGGTCTCCAAATCCTGAGCTCAAGCAATCCACCTACCTTTGCTTCCCTGAGTATTAGGATTGCAGGCATGAGCCCCTACACCTGGCGTATTTACATTATTGTACAACTGTTACCACCATTCATCTCCAGAACTTTTCTCCTGTCTCTCCAAGTTTGACTACTCTAGGTACTGTATGTAAATGGAATCATACAATATTTGTCCTTTGGTGATTGGCTCATTTCACTTAGCATAATTCTTCAAAGTTCATCTATGTTATAAAATGTTAGAATTCCATTCTTTCTAAGGCTGAATAATATCTATATCTATATCTATATCTATCTATCTATCTATATATCTTTCTAAGGCTGTATAAAATCCTTTTTATATATATAGATATATATATAAATCATTCTTTTTTAAACTTTATTGAATTTATTTTTGAAGTTTATTACTATGTGCTCATTCTTTGTCAGTGGAGATTTGGGTTTTTTCCTACCTGCTTTCATTTTAAGTTTTCTCTGCAGATTTCTTATTTTCTTTACAACTCAACATGATGTATTTTAAATGTTAATTGTTAAGAATATTTCCTTAGCTTTTTAAATTGTTTTCTTTGGGAAAATACCTAGGTATCAGGGTAACTAGGCTACCTTATTGCAGAAAACCAAAGATACCTGTCGTGGATCAGACAAACACAACTGGCAAGGACACATTGTGACATTCTTCCTTTTGGGGCCCTAGAAAGGGAAGATTCTGAAATATGGAACAATTAATATGTATTTTTGCATGTTTTAATGGTTTCCTTGAGGTTCAGTAATATTTTTTTCCTTATGTATAAGAAAACCTAAAGTATCACAAGAAAACATACCTCTGTCTTACAGGATTTGGCAATGTTAACATGCTCTTTGTTAACCCCTCACCTATTCTCAGGTGCCCCAATATCCAGTAATATCATTTGAAACTTGTACAGAAATATGAAAATCATAAAATCCCTGAGCTGCAGAGGGGCCTCATTTCTAAACACTATCCCTGCTAGCACTGTGTCTTGAGTTGGCTAAAGTTAAGTGACTGACTGGGGTCACATAAAGAGTCTGGGACAGTAGCCTCACTTTCATTCCCATATACCATGTACTTCTCTGTACTCTCTTTGGGAATACTGTCTGTGATCATTTAATGAGTTCTAAGCTTGGTCTTTTGGAGAGTTGCTATGGGTACTGATGAAGATGATCTGACACTGATAGATATATGGGTCAGAGTCAAGGCAAGAATCCTCATCTAATTAACTGGTAAAGACCAAACAGTGTTGGCCTTCCATATTTTACTTCAGTCCTGTCTCTCCTTTTCATGGAGTCTTTTTAGATAATAGAATACCAGACCTAGGTGGGGAAACTCTTGTGATCATTTAGACCAATCCCAGATTGCCCACCGGAGCATTTTGGGATCCTATTCCCAGAAGCTTTGACGTTCTTTATAGATGAGGAAACTGAAACCTGAAAGATGAAAATATTATTTCCCTAAGGTCATATGAAGTGTTCATAGCAAAAGCAGAGCTGAACCTAAGTCTCCTAATTCTGTTCCATTGGAGGATTTCTCTTCACTGATGCATTAAGTTCATTTCTTATCTTTGACTTAGCTCCACTTCTGTGGTCTGTGTCCCAAGATTGTGAAATGTGCTAAAGGTAGGTTGCCTTTAAAAATAAGCCAGAACCTGGAGGGTTAACAGAAATTGAACAGTGGAATGGGACCCCTTTTGTCTTCTCCTCACCTGGGGAGCTGCTGGGCTGTTTGCCTTACATCGGCATGTGCTCCATTATGGTATAGTGATGTAATTACCAGTGATGCTGCTGCTGCTGCTGCTGCTGCTGCTGCTACAACTGCTGCGTCTTGAGTAGTGGTGGAGAGGCAGCATTAAGGAAAAGACTAGCTCCAGTTCTTTCCTAAGAGCCATTTCAGCCCACTTCAGTCTATTAGATTGACGATGCTGGAAGGCGAATGGCTTCAGCAGAGGAAAAGGTCAGATTTAAAAGCTTTTCTGGGCTTGTTATTTATTGTTGCTTTTTTGACCTTTAGAAAAGTCCCATGTGTATTTGTCCTTGATTCTTGCCTTTTCCATTACCGCTTGAAAGCTGTATTGCTGTTCAGACCAAGTCTTTGGCATAGATGGTTTTCTATGTGGTATTATTTGAGAAGGCACAGCCCCTTGTCCAGCTGACCAATCCTACTGCCTTTTTTACCTTTATTTTTTTGTGATACAGGGTCCTACTTGTTGCCTGGGGTACAGCACAGTGATGTGATCGCAGCTCATTGCAGCTTCCAATTTTTAGGCTCGACTAATCCTCCTGCCTCAGCCTCCCAAGTAGCTAGGACTACAACTGCGTGCCACCACACCTAGCTAATCTTTTAATTTTCCTTTTAGAGATGTGGTCTTGTTATATTACCCAGGCTAGACTCCAACTCCTGGCCTGAAGTGATCCCCCACCTCAGCCTCCTAAGTTTTGTGATTATAGGCATGAGCCACTGAGCCTAGTCCCTTATTGCCTTTTCTACCATTGTAGTGTTAAAAGTCTTTTTGACTCTTGAGTATTTCAGTTTTCAGCAATTTAGGGCTAATATTTATGTATATATTTTACATGTCATATATATAATATATATTAGACCTAAATAATTTATGAGTTAATACTTTAAAATATAGAAAAGCATTTTTGGTAGTGGCTGCTCTATAATAAGGATTCTGTATCTAAAATCTGTGAACCTCCAAAAATTGTAAGCAAACAATTATGCATAGCCATATAATACAACCTACAGAATATAGGGCCCATTGTTTTAATTTGATTCTCCAATGGGTCAGAAGTTCAGAAAAACTTATAGCTACAGTTAGAAAATCTAGCTGACAAGGACTTAAGTCACAAGGATGTTTATGTTCATTTAGTAAGAGGTAGGAAGCTTCAGGTTCTTTCAGTGGCTCAAGTATGTCACCAGGAAAATCAGGCACTTTCTCTCCCCAGAAAACTCCTTATATTTTTTGGCCACAACTAGGTCACATGCCCACCTCCAGACCAGTCCCAGCAATGAGGAATGGGATTTGCATCTTTGATTTTGATTCAACCCCTGGGGCTGGGAGAGGGTCTGCCTTCCCAGAGACCATGGGATCTCCACCAGTTCTCTGAACAAAATACTAGTTCTTTAGCAGGGATAAAGGGAGAAGTGGTTATTAAATCACTCAGCGGGTGACCCAAAAGCTGTTAGGAATGTCTGGTCTGTATCATTTCAGCTTGTCACATGCTTTCAGCTTAGGCAGGCAGAGCCCAGACGTGAAGCCCAGCTGGGCTTTGTCTTCTCATGCCTTATGACAGGTTCTGCAAAGCCATTCTGTACATAACAGGGGAAAGTGGGGTGGAATTTAAGAACCGGTTCTTAGTCAAGCATGGTGGCATATATCTGTAATCCTAGCTACTTGGGAGGCTAAGGTAGGAAGAAAGCTTGAGCTCAGGGGTTTGAGACCAGCCTGGACAATATAGTAAGACCCCATCTCTTAAAAAAAAAAAAAAAAAAAAGTCTGGGTGGTGCCTGTGGCTCAGTGAGTAGGGCACTGGCCCCATATACCAAGGGTGGTGGGTTCAAACCTGGCCCTGGCCAAACTGCAACAAAAAGTAGCTGGGCATTGTGGCAGGTGCCTGTAGTCCCAGCTACTCAGGAGGCTGAGGCAAGAGAATCACCTAACCCCAAGAGCTGGAGGTTGCTGTGAGCTGTGATGCCACAGCACTCTACCGAGGGTGACAAAGTGAGACACTTGTCTCTTAAAAAAAAAAAAAAAAGGAATCTGATGCAGTCCCCAGGAGTAAGCATCAAATCATCCTTAAAACTAGTCCCTGGCTGAACATGGTGGTTTATGTGTACAGTTCCAGCACTTCAGGAGGCTCAGATGGAAGGATTGTTTGAGGCCAGGGGTTTAAGAAGAGGCTAGGCAACATAATGAGATCCTATCTTTACAAAACTTAAAAAAATGCCAGGGATGGTGATGCATGTCTATAGTCCCAGCTACTTGGGAGGCTGAGATAGGAGGATTGCCTGAGCACAGACATTCAAGGTTGCGGTGAGCAATGATCACACCACTGCACTCTAGCCTAACTAGTCCCCCTCCGATGTTGGGCTTCTAGTCTTAGAATTAATTGGCTTCAGGTCTCTGCCAAAGTACAAATCCTTGTACTTTGATTCTTTAGGAATTCCCATTATTTTCTCTTACCAGTTCTCTTGGAGCGAGGGTCCTGGATCTTGGAATTGGGGACCAAACACTTGGATTCTGCTGCCGGACAGACTTCCAGTTCCCTGTCTGCTTCCCTAGATCCCAGCTTGTCTCTTCCTATCAGTATGCTAGGTGCTCTGCTTTGCCAAGTAGAAAGATTATGTCTAAAACTGCACAATGTGAGAATCTCTCATGTAGAAATGTTAAATGAAGTGCTGGAAATTAATGAGATCATTAAAGGAGATGATGTGGAAAAAAAGAAAAAGCTTAGCACACCTGCCCCAAACTACTGAATCAGATTAAGGGCATAGTCATCTATGTCTTCTTCTGTAAGCTTCATGGGTACTGTGAATCCCAGGCTGAGAATCTGCAGTCAGCAGACTTTTTTTTTTTTTTTTTTTTTTTTGCAGTTTTTGGCCAGGGCTGGGTTTGAACTTGCCACCTCTGGCATATAAGGCCGGTGCCCTACTCCTTTGAGCCACAGGCACCACTCAAAGTCAGCAGACTTAATAACATTCATCATGGCCCTGGGAATCCAGAGAGGTGCCATCTGATGAAAGGGATGATGGCAGCTGAGCTGGCAGAGTTCTCTGCCTGTGTGTCCTACACCTCAGAGCAGTTCTGCTTTTACTTCTATATTACTGTTCTATACAACATCTTGTGTATAAAAATAAAGGATTCCACTTCTTTAAAAAAAAAAAAAAAAAAGCGAGAGGAGGAGGGCTATTGGCTTACTGCAGTTGAGGCCCTTTCTAAGACTACCATTGAGCTCAAGGGCTAGAATATAGGTGCTAGTCTATGATACACGAAACCCAAGTATAGTACTTTCCTGGCTGAGGAGAAGGAACTCTGACCCTCTTGTTCTCTGCATGGTTTTGAGCTGATGGTTGGCTCCTCAGTCAGTAGCTGGATACAGTACCCAGTTGTTTGCAGCTGAAGTCCTGCAAGTCTGTTTCCTCTAAAGACAGCTTCCACAACTTCCCTCCCCCCATCCTTCCAGGACAGAAGTGGACACAAGGGGGGAACGTTTCAGTTCCCCTGCTGTTGTATGTCTTCCTCTCATACCCTTGTTCAGAATGTCTAGGGAATTTTTATTTTCCAAAGTTGCTTACCAGAAAAATTTGGCAGAGCATAGTTTGGGGAGAAGGCTTTAGTTAAATGAGCACAAAAGCACTTGTTCCTGTGTGAATTCTTAATGTATATGAGGGAGGAGCAAAGGAGTTTTAGCAAAACTGCAGTTCAGGCTAAATCAGGAATGGAAATGAGGAACAACCCAAAACACTGCAATTTTTTAGACTTAGTCCCTGACTCCCCATAACACGGTCTGAGGATATGACAGCATTTCAGTGTATCCTTCATATGTACTTCTTAGAAGTTTTTATTTGGTATTGTAATTTACAGTGAGACAGTAAAAGTCATCCTTTTTTATAATGCAGATTTCAGAAAGTGAAGCTTGGCTGCTGAGGAATAAACAGGCAGCAGAGCAATTCTCAAAGAGGGGGAAGTCTTGAGAATCATAAGGGTTTAGGGAGGAGATTTTTTTTGTTAGAAATGTTGAGCCTTTGTTAAAAGTCCAGAAAAACAATCCAATCTTTGGAAGCTCTAAGAGGGAAGGTGACTTGCCAGTCTCTCAGATGATTAGAGTTTTAATCCCAGCACCCAGGTCTCTACTCATCCACAGGATTGCACCCCTTTCTGAGGCACTCCCCAGAGCACAGCCCCCAGGGTTTCTCTCTGTGGTCTAGTTTCTGCAGTTCAAGTCAGATTCTCCTTGATCTGTTGGCCTGGCTTCAGGAGAGATGGACTACAGCTGGTCTGAAATAGGAAGAGGGTAGATTTTCTTAAACTTTCAGCATGATCCATTTGCCTAACTTTTTCCACTGTGATGAATGAAAATATAGACAACAAAATGTTTCATGAGACGGACAACTCAAGGAGAATAAGAACAAGGACGTGTACAATTTTTTGTACACATGTTTTTGCTTTTAAAACAGAAGCGTATTATAGAACTTCTTGATTTCTTTTCTTTTTTTTTTTAATCTCTGTCATCTGTGATCCATTCGCCTCTTCAACCAAGATATTTTGGCTTTTTCACTCTGGGAAACCAGTGGGTGGGTAAATACAGAGGAGCCAGGAGTTAACAAAATACCAGAAGGTGCTGAAGCCAAGTGAGATTTTCCTCAACCCCTCAGGAGAGGTGTGCCCCACCTCCCATCTTCTCACACTCTTTTTTAAAAATACACTACCACTCCCCTACTTGAGAGGATTTCTCAGTCCCGATGAAAGAAAGCTCCAAGAACTCTTCCTGTCCTGGGGGCTTTGAGGGCTTTGCCTTTTTGAGGATGCCCTAAGCACTGTAGCAAATAATAGCACTATCTTTGAAGTCAAGCTTACCTGGTCTGATTCCAGATCCATTTTTGAATCTAAATCTACCATTTGGGTGGCTTTTGATGAGTTCCTTAAACTTTCTGAGCCTGTTTCCTCATCTGTAATAGAGATAATAGTGCTACCTTATTAAATTTGATAGAATTAAATAAGATAATGTGTATAAAGTACCTAGAAGATTGCCAAACACCAATTAATGAAATTTTTTTTTGCAATACTGTTCATTTTTTCAGCAATGTTTGTGCCTCTCTGTTTTCCCAGTGATCATAATGGGAGATAGTAGCTTGCTAACTTCATTCTAGGGAGAATAGGAGTGGTAAAGGGAATTACTTTTTCTCATTAGCAACTTTAAGGGATAATTTGCACACAGTAAACTACATCTGTTTCAATTTAGTGAATCTGGCAGATGTCTGTCCTCATGAAACACTACTAAAATGATGATGTAGAAGGTTGGTATAGTTCCAAAAAGATGATCCTTTCTTGCCCCTTCCCAAGCTCCAGGCCCCAGGCAAGCACTCATTTGTTTTATGTCACGGTAAATTAGTTTGAATTTTATGTGGATAGAATCTTGCAGTATGTATACTGTTTGCCTGGCTTCTTTGACTTAGCAAAACAATTTTTGGATATGTCCATATTGTTGCGTGTATCCTTTTTATTGGTGTAGTAGTCCATTGTATGGATATACCACCTATTGGTGGACATTTGGGTAGTTGCTTTTTTCTGGCTATTTTATTTTATTATTTATTTATTATTTTTTTTTTTTTGAGACAGAGTCTCACTTTGTCACTCTCCATAGAGTGCTGTGGTGTCACAGCTCACAGCAACCTCAAACTCTTAGGCTTAAGTCATTCTCTTGCCTCAGCGTCCCACGTAGCTGGGACTATAGGCACCTACCACAACACCTGCCTGTTTTTTGTTTGTCTGCGTTTAAACAGGCCTGGGCCAGTCTCGAACCCACCAGCCTCAGTGTATGTGGCTGGTGCCCTACTCACTGAGCTATGGACACTGAGCCTAATTATTTATTTTTTTATTTTTTTTTTTTTTTGAGACAGTCTCACTGTGTCACTCTGGGTAGAGAGCCATGACATCATACCTCACAGGAACCTCCAACTCCTGGAATTGAGCAATCTTCCTGCCTTAGCCTCCTGAGTAGCTGTGACTACAAGAGCCTGCCACAAAGCCCACCTAATTTTTTCTATTTTTAGTAGAGACAGGGTCTTGCTCTTGCTCAGGCTGATCTAAAATTCCTGAGCTCAAGCAGTCAACCTGCCTCAGCCTCCTGAAATGCTGGGATTACAGGCATGAGCCACGAGGCCAGCGTTTGTAGCTATTTTAAATAAAGCTGATATGAACATTCATTTGCAATCTGTGTGTGGGCATATGTTTTCATTTCTCCTGTGTATAGGCAGAAATGGAATGGCCATATCGTAGGTGTCTGTTAAAGTTATAAAGAAATTACTGGTTTTCCTAACTGACTGTGCTATTTTACTTTACCATCAACCGAGTATAAGTACAGCTGACCTTTGAACAACATGGGTTCAAACTGCATGGATCCACTTACGTGCAGATTTTTTTTTCTTTTTCTTTATTTTTTTAGAGAGAGAGAGTTTCACATTGTCGCCTCAATAGAGTGCTATAGCATCACAGCTCACAGCAACCTCCAGCTCTTGGGCTTAGGCAATTCTCTTGCCTCAGCCTCCCAAATAGCTGCAACTATAGGTGCCCGCCACAACGCCGGTTATTTTTTTGTTGCAGTTTGGCTGGGGCTGGGTTTGAACCCGCCACTCTTGGTATATGAGGCCAACTCACTGATCCCCAGGCACTGCCCTCTGACGAAAGTGACACTGAGAGTGCCTGCCTCTCGTGCCTCCCCTTCCACCTCCTTATCACCCTCATCATCTTCAGCCTACGCTATGCTAAAATGAGAAGGTTGAGGAACTTTATGATGATCTACTTCTAATTAATGAATATTAAATATATTTTCTCTTCCCTATATTTTTTTAATAAACATTTTCTTTTTTCTAGCATACTATATTGTAAAAATATATATAATACATATAACATATAAAATAGGTGCTCACTGACTGTTTTTGTTAAGAATTCTGGTCAGTAGAATTCTGGCCCACACACAGATTTGCAAGTGAATGTTCATATCAGTTAAGTTTGGGGGAGTCAAAAGTTCTATGTAGATTTTCTCCTGTGCCTCTCACCCAACATTGTTGAAAGGTCAACTGTATTTTCTCTTGAGTCAGTGACATACCCTTTCATTTTCTTAATGGTATCATTTAAGGAACAAAAACTTTGAATTTTGATGAAGTTTAGTTTTTAACTTTTGGGGGGTTTGGGGGGTTTTTTTTTGTTTGTTTGTTTGTTTTTCAGTTTTTGGCCTGGGCTGGGTTTGAACCCACCACCTCCGGCATATGGGACTGGTGCCCTACTCCTTTGAGCCACAGGTGCCACCCTTGATGAAGTTTAGTTTTTCACTTTTTCTTTTATGGTTTATGCTTCTGACTTAAAGGTCACAAAGATTTTTCTCTTATGTTTTATTTTAGGAGTTTTTAGTTTTAGCTCTTCTATTTAGGTCTGTAATCCTGTTCAAGTTAATTTTTGTATACAGCATGAGGCAAGGGCTAACATGGGAATTATCTTTTCAGTGTCTGTTTGTATAATGAATTTTCTTTAATTCTCAAGAAATAAGTGTTTGAGCACAGGTAGTTATCTCTAATGATGAAGAAAATTAGTCTCAGAAAAAATAACTTGCTCAAATCATACAGCCAAGATTCAAGTTTATGATTGCCCATATTCTTTCTACCATCTTATCCTGGTACTGTTTTTAACATTCAGTTCAAATCTTTGTAAAAAATGTCCAGCTTTACCCTGAAAGGAAGATATAAAATTATGAGATGGCACTGACATTCTGAAGACATTCGTATCCCTAAACCCAACTGTACAACATTATCCATAGCAGGGATGTTGGAAACTAGAACCAGGGGTTCCTTGTCAGGACACATGCCTAGGTCTCAGAAGCTATAAATACGTCTGTCTTGGTGTTCTCTTGATAAGGATCCATATTCTGAGGTTTTCCTCCCCCATTTTATAACTGATCCATCAGAAATATGTATTCTGTGCCTGGCCATACAGAGTTAATCCTTAGAACACTCAGCTGGATGGGTAATTCCCATTGTGTTTGGTTTGAGTTTTTATTTTTGGAAAACAAAAAGTGAATCAGTCTCCCTTCTCTCCCTTTCTCTTTCTCACCACTCCTTCTGGATTCTCTTAGATGCTGTGGTCATGCTAGGTAAATAGTCTTTTCTCTAAAAGTTTCCTGGAGCCATGACAGAATTATGTAAGAGAGGTCTCCTGCATCTGATATTTAATGTCCCACTTTAAAAAAAGGAAAGTCTCTGTAAGGCTAGTGACTTTTGTCATCTTGAAAGAGTCTCTAGGTTGGCGCCTGTGGCTCAGTGAGTAGGGTGCTGGCCCCATATACCGAGGGTGGTGGGTTCAAACTGCAACAAAACAATAGCTGGGCATTGTGGTGGGTGCCTATAGTCCCAGCTACTTGGGCTGAGGCAAGAGAATTGCCTAAGCCCAAAAGCTGGAGGTTACTGTGAGCTGTGTGACACCACAGCACTCTACTGAGGGCGACAGAGTAAGACTCTGTCTCAAAAAAAAAGAAAAAAGGAAGAGTCTCTATGGTGGCGCTTGTGGCTCAGTGGGTAGGGCGCCAGCCTCATATACCAAGAGTGGCAGGTTCAAACCCGGCCCTGTCCAAGCTGTAACAAAAAATAGCCAGGCTTTGTGGCAGGTGCCTATAGTCCCAGCTACTTGGGAGGCTGATGCAAGAGAATCACTTAAGCCCAGGAGTTGGGAGGTTGCTGTGAGCTATGTACCATGGCACTCTACTGAGGGTGATAAAGTGAGATTCTGTCTCTTTAAAAAAAAAAAAAAAAAAAAAAGTGTCTCCGTCTTACTTAGCAGGAATATTTTCTTTCTTTTGTTAAAAAAAAGTGAAGGGGCTATGAAGAGTCTGTTTTTGCTTTTCAATAATGTAGAGAAGACTTCCCCCTTCCCCCTCCCCTCTTCCTCCTTCCCCCTTCCTTTCCTTTCCTTTTTTTTTTTTTTTTTGAGACAGAGACTCTGTTTCCCTGGGTTAAGTGCCATGGTATCATCATAGCTCACAGCAATCTCAAACTCTTGGGATCAAGAGTCCTCTTGCCTCAGTTTTTCTATTTTTAGTAGAGATGGGGGTCTCACTCTTGCTCAGGCTGGTCTTGAACTCCTTATTTATTATTAATATATTTTGTGGATGAATAACATTTGCATTCACACAAAATAAGTCTTAAATTTTACCTGTGACTCATACTAATAATTAAAAAGCAATGAATATTGTTTGCATACTGTAGTCATGTTAATAGTTACAGACAAGCTGAGTTGCACCATCTGGCCCATAAGAAGAAAATAAAATTTTCTGATACTAAACCTGTAATACTTAATAGAGAAGGTTCCAAACATCAAGATCTCTCAAATAGATTATTTCATCAGTTGCCACATTTTCTTTCCTTTGTATTTATGCCTTGTCTTTACTTTTTGTTTACCTCCAAGTTTCTAATTGCCTTTTTTTTCCTGATTGAAAAAAAGAAGCATCTACTTTTATCTTATGTAGATCATTTAGCTTCATAGTCATACTGGTTGTGATAAGGAAGTGACTTTAATCTTGACACATTGTTCTCTAATTCCTCAGAGGTTCTGTTGAAGTCCTAAGTAAATCCTTCTTTCATCCCATGTCATCCTCTTTCTTAAAGTCCTTTTTAATTTTGCTATAAAGCATCCTTGGTAATATTTTCAGAAGGAGTACATAAAAATTGAATTTTTGCAAGTTCTTGCGTATCTAAAATCTTTTGCCCTGCTGTTCTTCAGACAGTCCTTCAAGTACTCACCTTCCTACCTTTGCTGTCCTTATTCTCAAATTCTGTGCTATTCAGTGTGGTAGCCACATGTGTCTGTTGAGCACTTGAAATCTGGCTCAACCTAATTGAGATGTGCTGTATTAATGAAACACACACTAGATTTTAAAGACTTAGTACAAAAGAAAAGAAAAATATCTCAATTTTTATATGTTGAAAAGATTTTATTTTAGATATTAAATATATTAAAATTAATTTCACGGGTCATGCCTGTGGCTCAGTGGATAGGGCGCCGGCCCCATATACCAAGGGTGGCAGGTTCAAACCTGGCCCCAGCCAAACTGCAACCAAAACAAAAAAAAATTAATTTCACTTACTTTCTTTTACTTTTTAAATGTGACTACTAGGAATTTTAAGATCAAATGTGCTTTACACTACATTTCTGCTGGACAGTGCTGCTATTATCTGTAACCTGGTGCCTTTCCAGGTTTCAGCAACCAGCAGCATTGGCTACTGTGTGTAGCCTCTTTCCACGTTCTACAAACTGGCTCCCTTGAATAGCATTATTTGTAGATACACTGCCATTTTTGTACATCAACAATGTAGTACTTCTACCAATATAATCCCATCTACATTCTGTCTTTTGAAAAGTGTTACAAATTTCTAGTCCTCATTTCCCTTTGTTCTCCTCTCTCCACCCTAAATACAGCTATGACTTTGTCCCTTCCTATACTACTTTGTGAATTCCATGGGATTTGGAAGGAAGGGGAGGCAAACATTATGTTTAGTCTGTCGACAGAGAAACAAAAGATTTTACTGTGTTTTTTTTTTTCTCACTATTTTGAACAAGAATATGACAGTCATTTTCATACATAAGCTCATCTAAATCTCTAGATACTTTTCTACTATTTCTAGAGAAAGACACATTATATGAGTTTCTTAAGGCTCTTGATACACATATTGACAAATTTATTTCCCCAGAAGTACTAATTTATGTTTTCAGTGGTTATTCCATAAAAGATGGGATCAGTTACCCAAGAGGTACCCACATTCACCTCTGAACCCATTTATGTGCTGACCTTTTTGTCTCAGCTTCTTTGGGAAATATGGCCTGTTTTCTGAATCACTTAATTTTTCTGAGGCTTCATTTTTTTTAAATTTATACTGTTGTGATAGTTATATCCTGAAATAATGTATAGGAAAGCTATGTTTTCATTAATTCATTTTAGCAAGCATTTGAGACCCCCTGCTTATACTAGGTAAGTACATGTGCTATACTAGGAGATGTCTGAATAATATGGACCCTGACCTCAGAATCAATTTCTTTTGAAAGGATAGAGTGGGAAGTCTTTTTGTTGAAGGGTGTTGAAGGAGTTTAGATGAGGGAGGGTTTGCATTCCATTCAAAAGGTCAAGGACAACAGACTAGAGAAGGTGGCATTTGAGGTAGGCTTTGAAGGAGGAGTATAAATTCAGCATTAGGGGTAAGGTGGGGGGTAATGAGGTGTGAGGATGATCTTGAGAAAACAAAGGAGAATGGGAGTGACTTCCTCATTTAATAACATTCACTAGAGTGAAAGCAAAAGACAAGGAAAACTGAAATTGTAGGGCAAATATTTTTTCTCTTCTCTGAGAGTACTTATTTGTATGTACCACAGGAAGAGGTCCTGCATATATTTATTTCTGCTGTTATTTCAATAGGGAAAGCAGAGAGAAATGGTTTCACTCCCTTTTGGCTCTGTCCAGAATTTGTTAGACAAAGTTTGTCCTTATCCATAGGACTAAGAAAACTATATACCTTGGCCTGTCTCTTCCTTCCACAGAAGCTGGAGATTCTGAGGCATTTTTAAACAGCTCTAAGACTGTTTTACATTGTACTTATCCATTCAGGCAATAACTTGGATCAGAAATTTTGAGAAGGAAATCCTTAAAGAGATGAATAACTGAGACCAAGGACAAGCTGGCAGTAAAAAGGGAGCAGGGAGGGAATGAGACCTTTGGTAACTTTATACAAAAGTGAGTTTTATAAAACAAAGACAGGGATCCTGCTTTCCACCCATCTTTCTGTTTTTCTTCCAACTGGTAGTTCTCTACTTTCTCAACAATATAAGTTGTTTGCTAACTTAAAGATGTTTTCTGACAGTCTAGAACCATTTTGGGTAGCACCCTTCGCACTACTATGCCCAATATTTTGTTTTATTAAATTTGTTTTTATTTTAATAGATTTGGGAGGTCGCAAGTTAAATTCAAACATGTATATGTTATATAGTGGTAGAATCTGGGCTTTTGGTTACCCGTCACCCAAGTAATGTACATTGTATCCTGAAAGTAATTCTTCATCCCTCACCCCCTCCTGGCCACCCCCTTGTCCAGAGTCCATAGACCATTCTGTGTGCCCTGTGTAGCCACAGTTAGTTCTCACTTATAAGGGAGAACATGCAGTACTTAACTTTTGCGTTCCTGGGTTACTTCACTTCGGATAATGGCCTCCAGTTTCATCCAGGTTGCTGCAAAAGGTGTTATTTTACTCTTTCTTATCACTGAATAGTACTTGTAATACTCAATATACACCTATAACAAAATTTGAATATATATCACATTGATCACCTCTTGTAACTGCAGAAGTCAAACATGACTTGAGTATTGCAAATTTAATAGTTTCTTTCTTTCTTAAAATGTGTATTACATTTTTGGGGGGCACCCTTTGTTTATACTACCAAGATTTTTTTCATCCTCAGTAACATTCAAGGATTCTTTTGTTGCCTATAAAGCAGTGGCTCTTAATCTTTCTAATGCCACGACCCTTTAATATAGTTCCTCATGTTGTGGTGACCTCCAACCACAAAATTATTTTCGTTGCTACTTCATAACTGTAATTTTGCTACTGTTATGAATCACAGTGTAAATATCTGATATGCAGGAAACCCCCAAAGGGGTCACAACCCACAGGTTGAGAACCACTGCTATAAAATGAAGTCAAACTCCTATGATTCAAGGTGACCCCAGCTTGGGTAAAGGATCCAGCTTATATTTATACTATTTTACTTTACATCATATCCTATTTCTTTAACCTTGAGTCTGTGGCTTAACATCTCTCATCCACTTCTAACGAAAATATCTGCTTATTCATTCAGCAAACATTTATTGAAAGTCATGTTTCATTTCTTCAGTAAACTTTTATTGAGCTGTTTCTCAACTCAGCTATGTTTTAGGCCTTATTTTAGAACCTGTGAATAGAGAAATAAGAAGATAATGGTAGTAAATGGAAAATGACCATAATATTTGGGGAATCAGTATAGCATACTAAATATAGGTGTGACAGGAGATACCCATTTACTCTCCTTGAATAATCCTTGCCTTTGAATATGCAAAGCAGACACTGGGCTTAAGGCTTAGGTAGCATTTAAATTCAGTTTAGCTATGTTGTCAAATGTAGGTGATAAAAGAAGCAGCATCACGGTCCTGAGCCATGGTCATCAGCTCCAGGACTGCCAATGGTTTCGTAAAAGATATGACTTAAGGCCAGGTGTGGTGGCTCATGTCTATAATCCTAGCACGCTGGGATGCTGAGGCTGGCGGATTGCCTGAGCCAAAGTGAAACATTATCTCTAAAAATAGCCAAATGTTGTGGCGGGCACCTGTAGTCCCAGCTACTCAGGAGGCTGAGGCAAGAAGATAGTTTGAGCCCAAGAGCTTGACGTTGCTGTGAGCTATGATGCATTAGTACTCTACTGAGGGCAACAAAGTAAGCCTATGTCTCAAAAAAAAAAAAAAAAAAAAAAAGATATAACCAAATGCAGTGGCTCATGCCTATAATCCCATCCCGGGGACCAAGGCAGGAGGATGACTTGAATGAAGCCAGCAGTTGGAGTCCAATCTGGGCAACATAGTGAGACCCCAGCAATGCAGAAAAATTTAAGAGTTAGCTAGGCATGGACAGCACCGGTGGCTCAAAGGAAAAGGTCACCAGTCCCATATACCCGAGGTGGCGGGTTCAAACCCAGCCCTGGCAAAAAAAAAAAAAAAAATGAGCTAGGCATGGTGGTGCTATTTGAGGGCTCAGGAAGGAAGACTACTTGAGGCCAGGAGTTCGGGGCTTCAGTGAGCTATGATGCATAATAGCACTATTGCACTCCAGTCAGGATAACAGAGTTAAACTCTTCATCCTGGTTATACCTAATATCAGTCCTGGGGTCAGTCTCACAGGGCCCTTTTCCTTATTTTTTTTTTCAAACTTCATTCAAAGTAGTATGAGGGTACAATATTTAGGTTACATTGCTCTCACTTCCAGGGTAAAGTTCCATTTGTAGAAGAGCCCCTCACCCAGGGGGCATGTTATACACCTTCACAATGTGCATATTAGGTGAGATTTTATTTTTATTTCTTTTAGAATATAAAAGTATAAGTTTAATTTATATTAGAGAAAGGGAAGAGCATGGGGAGAAGAGAGTGAAAGAGAGAGGGAAGATAGTAAAAGAGAGAGGAAGAGGGAAGAGAGCAGAGAGCAGGGAGTGAGGAGAAGAGGAACGAGAGAAGGGTGTAGAGAGAGAGAGAGAGAAAGGAAAGACAGAATGCCAGCCAGGCCCTTTTCTTGAAATGGCGACTCCCAAAGAACAGATACCTGGAACCTGCCATATGCTGAACCGCATTGGCTCGGTTACCTTTCCTTGATTGAGCTTTGTCATTTCCTGTTTCCATGCTATTGCCCTCTAGTATGATGAGAAAAGGGAGAATTTGAAGCCAGATATGGGTTTGAGACCTTGGCTCACATCTTATTCACTCTGTAACCTGGGGCAGATGTCTTAAACTGGTTAAAGGCTTTGAGAGATACAGCCTTTCTTAGGGTCATTTGTTGTAAGGTATGAGTGAGAATTTTGTGGAAGTGTTTAACATAGTAGCTATCATATGCTAAGTACCCTATATTCTCTCACTTTTTGGAGGCACTTTCTTTTACTCTCCACTCCATCTTGTTAAAACCCTGTCAATCCTTTTTTTTTTTTTTTTTTAAGCTCTTTTTGTTTGTTTTGAGACAGGGTCTTGCTTTATTACTCAGGCTGGATAACAATGGCATGAACACAACCTTAAACTCCTGTGCTTAAGTGATCCTCCTGCCTCAATCTCCTGAGTAGCTGAGACTACAGGTGCATGTCACCACACCTGACTAGTTGTTTTGTTTGTTGAGACAGAGTCTCAAGCTGTCCGCCCTGGGTAGAGTGCTGTGGCATCACAGCTCACATCAACGTCAAACTCCTGGGCTTATGCAATTATCTTGCCTCAGCTCCCAGATAGCTGGGACTACAGGCACCTGCCACAACACCCGGCTATTTTTGTTGTTGCAGTTGTCATTGTTGATTTTAGCTGGCCCGGGCAGCGTTCAAACCTGCCAGCCTCAGTGTGTGTGTCTGGCACCCTACCCACTTGGCCACGGCGCTGCCCACACCTGGCTAGTTTTAAAATTTGTGGGGTAGAGATAGGATCTCACTGTGTTGCCCAGGCTAGTCTCAAACTCTTGACCTCAATCAGTCTTCTTTCTGACCTTGGCCTCCCAAAGTGCTGGATCACAGGCATGAGCCACTTTGCTCAGCCTTTTTAGCTTTTTTCCCACATCTCCAGTGAAGCTTTTTTAGCATTCCAGATGTGAGAGATACAGGCTGTTCCTTTTGTCCATGCCTCATTTGTGGATTTTAGATTTTTGAAGAAAGAGTTCAAAGTTGTAGGGGGAATGGCACAGGAAAAGTTTAGAAATCTGAATGAAACAGCACTATATTTGGAAGGAGGAAAATAAAGAGTCAGTGAGAGGTAATATGCAGATGGTGTAAATAAAGATGTCTTGTCACTCAGTGCAAGGTGATTGATTCTCAGCCCATCTTAGTTCATCACAGTAGGCCAAAATGAAGATTATTTCCAGTTCCTAGTATTAACCACAAAAAAGACGCCACTCACTCTTCTTTTTTCAGTGAAAGTTAGCTATCATTTTATCATTTTCCCAGAGAGCCCTGAACTTTTAGGATTTGATGCTATGTTTTGATTAGAATTGGGCCATCATTCTACAGATTTCTCCCCCCCCCCCCACCCCCAAGAAAGACATAGCTTGGTCAGCAGAATAAGAAACATCCAGTAAGACATTATTCTGTGTGCTGCTTTGAAGGGAACAGCCAAAGATGGTCAACACAACTGCTTGTTCTTTTATTTATCATTTCACACCTGGTGCAGTCAGGAAGCTACACTTATAAAACAGTTTTCTCTTTAAAAAGAAAAACAACGCATAGTCAAAAAAGCACTCATTTGCCATAAAGCTGGAAGGATTCATTCATTGAAGCTGATTGTTCACATTTGTAGAATGTAGAGTTTTGGAGATGGAAGGGGCCTGACTGTTGAATTGGGTCTTCAAAAAGAAACAAAAGGCTCTTGATCTCTGTATGAACAGAGTTCATTCACAAGACAGTTGTTCTTGATCTATGAGGAGTGATTTCAGACAATTAGCTAATTGGTTGAGGCAGATGACCTATCAGCTTTGCAGAGGGGACATCTGCTCTTGGGGAGCCACATAAAGAACACATCTTAAGCTTTCCATGACAGCTAAAAGCAGCCCTATTAATCCTCCTATGTAATGGCTAGTCATAACCACAGATGAGGAGTGCATTTCACTTGAGAGTAAAACCATGAAAACCCTAGCAGCTGCCGACAGCTCATCACTGCAGCCATCAGTTCAGTGTTGTTTGGGGCTTTGAAATATTTTTAATGATCTTCCAATTTGCTTTATTATAGGGGATAAGTGACCCTCCAAAAAGAGTCTGCTGTTTATTTTTTTAAGCGTTATCAGATGCTTCATCTGTTGAGATGACACTTGTCTGTTATATAAAAATCAAAGGAAGGGTTTATTTGTGACCATCTTGAAACCCCAAATGGGTGTGCAAAAAAAAAAAAAAAAAGGGAAAGTTTCTGTAGGCAAGTGCTGTATTTTTCTGAATTTCAAATGTGAAAGAAATTCATAATGGAAAAAGAGGGTGATATCAGGAAGGGAATCAGGAAAAGATGTATGATACCGATTCAATAAGTTGAATTCTTAGCTCCTAGTCTGAGAGTCGATAATTTCAGAGTCATTGCTTTTTGGAATGTATTATTAAGATATACCCAGAATGTAGAATTTTGTGATGAGAATACCTGTAACCATTGTAAGATGGCTGATCCCTCCAACCAAAACAGCAATAAGCCTAGTCATTCAGAGACCTGGTTTTTGTACCACTGTGTATTTCCTTATTAGTGTAATAGTTAAGAATCACAGCTTTGGATCTGTCAGACAAAGGCTTGAACTCTTTTCTGTCACCTGCGTACTTTAAATAACCTTGACTAAGCCCGTGGTAAGAATTTATCTCAGAAATATTTTCAGTTTATTTCTCTTTCAGTAAGAAAAAAGCAGATTGATGGTAGTTTAAACAAATAGTTCACTTTTCCCGCATTACAAGAAGTCTAGAATAAGCAGTTGCCTCCTTTAGTTTAGAGACTTGGTGTTGCACTTAGTGATGCTTATTTTATCTTCACATGTAGCCACCTAGTGTATTAGCTTTCAATCTCATACTAAGAAAATCAAAAGTATTCCCAAGAGCCCCAAGAGATTTCCATTTATGTCATGTTGTCCAAAACTGTGACATGTGGATACCCCTATTTACTAGGCAGTAAATATTCTACTTTTCTAGACTCTGTAATGAAGCCAAATGAGAAATAAAGGGATTGTGAATACATATTATGTTATCCAACCAACAGTGCGGTTATCTGGCACAAAAATTAATGTTAAATGCTATTATGATGATGGTGATGGTGACTGATAACCCACTTCATTATGTTCTTCTAAAGATTTGGTGATGTGATATTTAACATTTTCTACTTTATGAAAGGCTTTTATTTGTCTGTAAGGAGTTTGTTGGTAGTTATTATTACATGTTTAGAGGTTCCTTGATGATTAATCCAAACAAGAAAGGTTAACTAGGAAGGATGACATAATAGGTCGTCACACTAACTTGGCCCAGCCACAGGTCAGTGACTTATAGAGCCTTTTCATGCCACCTAGAACCATAGCAGTTGCTCACAGCTCCAAACTCCTAATATTACTTCTGACTTGGACTGCTTATGTGCTACTTTATATTCCAAAAATACACATGGCTTCTAGCTAGGTTTGGAATAGGCTTGCCATAATGTGCCTTATGGAATGTGGAGAGGAACTCAATTGCTATTTATTTATTATTATTATTATTATTATTATTATTATATTTTAGAGATAGGGTCTTACTTGGTCACTCAAGCTGGAGTGTAGCAGCCTAGTCATAGCACACTGCATTATTGAACTCCTGGCTTTTCCTCCTGATTATCTGGGACTTAGGGCACTACCACACCTGGCTGTATTTTTAATTTAAAAAATTAAATTAAAATTAAAGTTAAAAAATTAAAGAGACGGCTCTTCACTATGTTGCTCAGGCTGGTCTTGAACTCCTGGCCTCAAACGATCCTCCCACTTTGGCCTCCCTCAGTGCTGGGATTACTATACAGGTATGAGCCACCATACCTGGCCAGTATTTACTTATTGACAGAATGCTTTCTATTGCTCGCTGTTAGCTGGACATGAGGCAAAGTGGAGATGGAGATGGAGATGAATGGAGAATGAGTAGAAGGCTCTATTCTTCTATAGGAGAGGAATTTTATTTTCTTTGGCACAATACTGTTAATTCTTTCTCCCACCTTGTTCTTTTCCTCATAAAAGAGTGATATGGATTGTTGGAGGATGAAGTATATCATTCCATTCTTAATGACTTTTCAGCCTTTGTAACTAAGTCTTGACTCTGACTTAGCTGTGGGGCATTTTGCCCTATTTTCTTTTCTTTCTTTCTTTTTTTTTTGGCAGTTTTTGGCCAGGGCTGGATTTGAACCTGCCACCTCTGGCATATGGGGCCAGCACCCTACTCCTTTGAGCCACAGGCATCGCCCTTTTGCCCTATTTTCTAGTGGGATAAAAATTCTTGTTCCCTCACTGCCTGCCATTTCTGAGACTGCAGCAAAAAGGAAACCCTTGCAAAGTTGTTTCTATGGTGCCTTTGGCACGCTCTGCCACGCTCTGCCACTGTCCTTATATCTTTTTGGAGACTTAAGAGACAAATGGTATAGGATGAGGAAATCACACTCATTGACTGAAATCTGCACTGAGTTGTAAATGATTATCTGATCATTGGCTGAACCAAATGCTTTTGGAATCTGAAGGTGATAGATGAATGTCTAGAATTTGGAGCATTTAGTAGCAAGGTTAGTTGCCTGGTCCAAGGTTCATTGGATTTCCCTGCTAATGCAATAGTTGTCAGAAGTCCACAGTGCACCACAGATGCCAGAGTAATCACAGCCAGATTTCTGAGTACCAGTAGTTGAATCCAAGGCTTTCTTCTCTTTACCATGACTCTGAGATTTATTTTGTTTCTATATTATAGCACAAATGCCAAGAATTTTCTAACATTGTGTTTCTCATACCCTTTGGCCACTTAATTTTCCTATACTGTTTTTTCACTGTTTGATATGATGGTTGTTTAAATATAGCAAATGAAATACCAGATGTGGTACTTGTATTTCTTTTTTTTTTTTTTTTGGTTGCCCTGGGTAGAGTACCATAGCATCATAGCTCACGGCAACCTCAAACTCTTGGGCTTAAGTGATTCTCTTTCCTCATTCTCCCAAGTAGCTGGGACTACAAATGTCCACTATAATACCTGGCTATTTTTCTGAGATCGGGTCTTGCTCTTGCTCAGACTGGTCTTGAACCCATGAGCTCAGGCAGTCCACCTACCTCGGCCTCCCAAGTGCTGGAATTACAGGCATGAGCCACCTTGCCTGGCCGGTACTTGTATTTCTAAGGTCTGAAGAAAACTTAATGTGCAGACATGCATATTATCTTATTATCTATTTATGTTATAAAGTAATTTATCAAAGTTTTAGAGATTTAAGGTGCCAGTTAATTATCTTTCCTCTCTTCTGTTATAGAGAATAGGAAGGAGGAGCTAAATGGAGGTGAAGTTATCAGCTTTTCTCCTGACAGCCCAGTAGGTCCTAAGATGTATTCAGGAGATACAAGTTTAGGAGTGTTCCATGTAATGAGAGAAATCTAAATCACCCAGCAGTATATAGAATGTGACAAGATAAAAATTAAGACAAAATCTTGGGTATCGTAGACCTTAAACGGATCCCTGGCCCGCATAGTGGCTCACGCCTATAATCCTAGCATTCTGGGAGGCCAAGGCTGGTGAATTGCTTGAGCTCAAGAGTTCTAGACCAGCCTGAGCAAAAGCAAGACCCATCTACTAAAAACAGAAAAACTGAGGCAGGAGGATCACTTAAGCCCAGTAGTTTGAAGTTACTGTGAGCTATGATGATGCTATGGCCCTCTACCCAGGGCAACAGAGTGAGACTCTTGTCTCAAAAACAAACAAATAAAAAATCCCTGTGATGACTAAAAAGGAACACAGAAATGAAGGAAATGGTGGTAGCAGATAATCCAAAGGATTTAGGAAAGAAGGAGTACTCAAGGAGTGCCTCAAATGCTGCTGAGAAATCAGCAAAGAGCAGAGTTGACACCAAAAGCATCTATGGGGTTTTATAATAAAAGAAAGGCATAGATCACCTGTGGTGAAAAAAGGACCATTCTCGCTGCCCAGGCTTTCTGGACTCTTACTTGCATAGGACCACCTCATTTTGTTTTCCAGCACATCTTCACATTTAGCTTTCACTGGGTATAAAAATATGCCATTGGAAGATTATTATTCATTATAATCCTGAAAGGACTTATCAGTATGTGTCTGTATATTTGAGGGATGGTGGTGGGGGGGGGTCATTTGTTTGTTTTGAGACACAGTCTCACTCTGTCATCTTGCGTAGAGTGCTGTGGCATCATAGGTCACAGCAACCTAAAACTCTTGGGCTCAAGAGATCCTCTTGCCTTAGCTTCCTGAATAGCTAGGACAACAGATGCTCACCACAATGCTTGGCAAGTTTTTTGGTTGTTTTTTTTGTTTGTTTGTTTTTTTCTTTCTTTCTTTCAATTTTTAGCAGAGATGGGGTCTCACTCTTGCTCAGGCTGGTCTCGAACTCCTGAGCTCAAGCAGTCCACTCCCTAGGCCTCCCACAGTGTTGGGATTATAGGCATGAAGCCACCATGGTGCCCAGCCTGGAGAATGGTTATTTACAAGATTTTCCTTTGTAACTGGAACCCAAAATTTCCCAATGAGAAAACTGTAAATCACTAGATCAGGAGTGTACTAATTGGGTAGCACAAGGTCTGCCAGGGTCCCAGACAGGCTTCGAAACAAAGCCGCCCAGCATTACCCAGCTCCCTTCTCTCATTTGCAGGACATGTCTGCCCTATTAAACTGAGATTCTTGATCTGTTTTCATTCAGTACTGCAGGGGATCCACTGATGTTAGGACTCAATAAATGTTCGGTAAAATTAGTTGTCTGCAGGTGTAAGAAAAGAGAAGCCTCTGAAAACAAACTTCATCTTCAAATTTTTGCTCAGAATCTGGGCTATGAGAGAACTCACCATGCCTGCTAAGCACCTTTAGAAAGGTTCTTTCTCAAAACAGACAAACAGTACTCCCTAATAGCTACATTATAGTTTCCTAACATTGCATTAATATTTCCTCCTGTTCAAGTCAGAGTATGACTTGTCTTACTTACACATGCCTTCAAATGTAGATAAATTTCCTACATTCCAATGCCACCTCCATGCAGGTTTTCCAATCCTTGTAAATTGTGAGCTTTTTATTCCTTAATAACCAAAGTTCACTTAAACTTAGGGTGCCATTTGTACTGTTGTTGCATTTCTCTCCTCATTTGAGTCCTGTTGTGTGTGTAGGGCACTCTAAGGCTTTTATCTTCTTTCTGTGCTATAATATGAATAGAGAGCCTAGAACACAGTGAGGACTTGATAAATGTTGAGTTGAAGTTTAGATCACACCAGGTACCCCATAAGCTTTTTCCTGGGGCAGATAAAGCTAGTGTTGAGCTGATCTCAGTAGGTTGGTGGACAGGAAGAGTCCCGAGCCTGGTGGCTTCCTAAATGAATTCTTGAAAAACCAGGGGCCCTCACCACTGGCTCCCAATAACATGTATATTTTTAGTCCTGCTTTTCGTGTAAGTTTCCGTTAACTGCTTGCAGGAAATCTTTTCTTGGACATAGTCTGCCCATTTCCTGAAGTCTTCCTTTCCACATTGTGTCAGTTTGGGGATGAATCAAGCCAGCAGTTTTGGAGAGGGTTTGTTCTCTTCCCTGCCACAGCCTCCCCCCTTTGTGGAATACCAGAAAGCTGCCTTTCTTGTCTTTTTCTAGGGGTGAAGGGAGGAGGGACAAGCCCTTGGTGTGTGTCAGCCTCTTGGTTGCCTGACACAAATGTCCTTTTGTATGTGGAGGAGGCATGTGTGTATTTTTCCCTTTCCCAATGGACACTTTCATTTATTAAGTCCGGATGGTGTCTTCTGAGCTGTATACAATGGTATAGGACATAGAGCGCTGCCTTAGTGAGGAGGCTGTGGTGGCAGCCACTGCTTTTCCATCTCTGCTGCTGTCTCCTATCCCCTTTGTCCATTGTGAGTTTGATCTGATTTAAGCCAGCCTAGCATCTCTGTGATCCCTCTCTAGGCCTGGGGCGGCATGGCCAATGTTCCTCTTGCCTTGAGGACTTCAAACTTGGAGGAAGAGGTTTTCTATGATAAGGATAAAAATTCCTCATGTTTATACCGTGTTGGTTTTTGAACATGTTATGTCTTTTGAAGAACTGAAATTCTGGCTTTGTTATCCTTTATGAATGAAGGATTTGGATCAAAAGATAAGAGTTTGAATGCTGTTTACTAACTTTGAGACCTCAGGCAAGTTATCGGGCTAATGACAGTTTCCACTTAAGAGGGCAGTCCAAAGTTAAATAAGAAAATACATGGAAAGTGCCTGACACATAGGAAGCACCTACATGTTAACCAAAAAAAGAAGAGGTGTTAAATGAGACAATATAAATGAATATGCTGTCACACAGTTCTGAACATACAGTTGCTGTTTGGTTTGAGGACTGAGAGTAAGCCGTTCTCTCTTCCAGTAAACCTGTCTTTCTCCTGGCTTCTCATCTGACCATCCCTCCTTCTCTCAGTCATCTAGCACCGTGGGCTCTCCTATCTCAAAGCAGACCACTCTCGGGAGCCCATGCTAGCCCAGTGCTTGGCACAACGTAGGGTTCAACATTTACTTGAATAGGTGTTTGTGAGAAAATCCAACTGCAAACCCTCCTATCTCCCTACTTACCCATCCTCAGGAGTCTGCCCCTCATCACTCAAACTTACTTCTTGATTTTTAAACCCAGGGATCAGTGAGAGAAATGGGAACCACTGTAGACACTTTAAATAGGAAGAAACTTAACATAGGGAATTAGATGCTTACCAGATGGTAAGAAGAAGTAGAGCTGCGTGTTCTGGTCTAGAACTCTACAAATGACCCCTTAGGAGATACCGCTGGAGAAGTCAGTTTAACCCCCACTCTTACTTACAGCTGTGGTCTAGGGATTGGGAGGTCAGATTTAACAGGCTACTAACACAACTGCCCATGGCACTCAGGAAGCTTGGAAATAGAAATCTTCATGTATCTATATCCTTGCTTGCCAGCAGAAACAATAAATAGCTAAAAGACAGCAGGAAAATGGTCTTTGACTCACTTCCATTTTATAAGTTTGCATGAATGCAAATAATTGGCAGATTATCTGCAAACAAATCTGGTAAAGATGATGTCTATCTCCAAGAGAAGTGGACTCGAGGTTGAGTGTGTCAGCTTACAGTAATACCATTAAGCTTCATTTAGAAAGTATTTCTGTTAGCAATAGAGTAGGATAAAAACTAGACGAAAAATCTAATTAGTACCTTCAAAGTGCAGAATCGTTTCCATGAAATCATGCTTCTCCATAGGGAATATTCTGTATTACTCCATGGCCTCTAAAAGATTCTGATTGCCCCAGCCAGCTCACCTTGTAGAATGTAGGAATGTTTACTGTCTGGGTCAATTCCTGTGCTAGGCAAAGGGAACACAACGTCAGAAAAGAAAGACGAGACATTGGTGGTCTTCTAGTAGGGAGGATACAGAGATGAAAACAGTTAGAAAATTGTATTACTAATATAAAATTTAGTAGTCAAAGGAACACGGATGAGGGTACATAAATCATATTGAGGGATAAAATGAGAGTGAATATGAAAGGGCTGTCTGTACTCGTGTAAAAAGTTAAATGTAAGGGATTTGTGTTAATATAAAGAGTCTACAAGGCTGGCCTTAAAACTCAGTCATCTCTTGCTCCCAATCACCTAACCTATCTAGAAACAAGACTCCAAAATGTTCTTTATTCTTTCTAACATTTTATAATGAAAATCTTCAAATGTACAGCAAGATTGAAGGAATTCTACAATAGACACCTTTTTTGCCTTTAATATTTTACTGTCCTTGGTATGTCATATACCTATCCACGTAGCTATTCTTTTGTCCATCCATTATCTTAATTTTCAAAGCATTTTAAGTAAATTGCAGACATTAGTACATTTCTCCCTAGATACTTCAGCATGCATATCATTCATTAGAGTTCTATATTTGTTTAGTATATTTCTTTGAGGTAAAATTTACATGGAGTGAAATTTCCAAATCTGAAGTAAGCATTCTTTGAGATTTAACAAAGCCTATCAAACTATAAAACATTGCCATCATTCCAAAAAATTTACTCATACCACTTTCCAAACAGTAACCAAACCCCCACCACCCTCCAGTAGGAATCATCATTCTAATTTTTTTCCCACTATACATTAGTTTCATCTATTTTAGAATCTCATATAAACAAAGTATTATAGCATGTACTCTTTCATGTAAGGATTGTTTCATTTGGTATAATACTTTTTGAGATTCAGCTATGCCATTTGTTTTAATTTATTTTTATTGTTAAATCATAGCTGTGTACATTAGTGCAATCAAGGGGTACAATGTGCTGGTTTCGTATACAATCTGAAATATTCTCATCAAACTGTTCAACGTAGCCTTCATGGCATTTTCTTAGTTACTGTATGTAGGCAATTGTTTTCTGCATTTAGTAAGTTTCGCCTGTACCCATTCTAAGATGCACCGTAGATGTGGCCCCACCCTTTACCCTCCCATCACCAAAACCCCCCCCCCCCCTTCCCCTTCCTTGGCACTTTCTGCCTTTTTTTTTTTTTTTTTTTTTTTTTTGAGGCAGAGTCTCACTTGTCATTCTCAGTAGAGTGCCATAGCATCATAGCTCACAGCAACCTCCAACTCGTAGGCTCAAGCGTTTCTCTTGCCTCAGTCTTCCAAGTAGCTGGGACTACAGGCACCTGCCACAATGCTTGAGTATGTTTTTTAGAGACGAGGTCTTACTCTTGCTCAGGCTGGTCTCCAACTGGTGAGCTTAGGGCAGTCTACCCGCCTTGGCCTCCCAGAGTACTAGGATTACAAGCGTGACCCACTGTGCCTGGCCCCCATGCCATGTTGTTGAATATATTTATAGACCATTTTTATTACTGAGTAGTATTCCATTTTTTAAGCATACCAAAGTTTGTTTATCCATTCTCCTTTGGATGGATGCCTATTTTGTTTCTGGCTTTTGGCTATTATGAATAAAACTCTGAATCAGTACAATTTTTTTTTTTTTTGTTTTGTTTTTTGTTTTTTTGAGACAGAGTCTTGGTATGTTACCAAGAGATCACGTTTTAATTATTCAAACGAAACACTCGGTAGAGTGCTGTGGCATTACAGGTCATAGAAACCTCAAATTCTCTGGCTTAAGCAATTCTCTTGCCTCTGCCTCCCAAGTAGCTGTGACTACAGGCACCCATCACAACGCCTGGATATTTTTTGGTTGCAGTTGTCATTGCTGTTTAGCTGGTGCAGGCCGGGCTTGAACCCGCCAACCTTGGTGTATTTAGCTGGTGCCCTACTCATTGAGCTATGGGCACCAAGCCTGAATCAGTAATATTGTTTTTAAATAGTTTTATTTTGTCAAAACTTGTAGAGTTATAGAAAAATTGAGAATGCAGTTGAGAGTTTCCATATGCCCCACACCCAGTTTTCCTATTATTCCTATTATTAGCATCTTACACGCCATGTCCTCTTTGAGACCTTCTTTGACATAGTGTGTCTGGCTGACTGCCTAATGGATTGCTCCTGGGGAAGACTACAAATGCAGTGCTACCAGTAAATACCCTATAACAGGAAATCTTTTTTTGTCATCCCATTGAGATTATTGACCCAGGATTTATTTTATCAGTTGGACTCAAGAATGCCTAGTGGTTGATGTTTATATCCATTCTTCATAATCTTGCTTCTGGAAGTTCCTGAGTCCACAGGTGAGGGTGATAGGATTGGTCCTCATCAGCATAAGCAAATGATCACCCCATCACCACTTTCTGGGTTTTCTACTTCTAGACCTTCTCTCACCTGCAACAAATTCCTAACAAGATAAGAATGTAATTCGGCGCCGATAGCTCATTGGTTAGGGTGCTGGCCACATGTACCAGGGCTGGTGAGTCTTAACCTGGCCCAGGCCTGCTAAACAACAACTACAACAACAATAACAACAAAATAACCGAGTGTTGTTGTGGGTGCCTGTAGTCCAAGATATGTAGGAGGCCAAGGCGTGAGAATTGCTTAAGCCCAAGAGATTGAGGTTGCTGTGAGCTGTGATGCCACAGCGCTCTACCAAGGGTGATGTGATGAGACTCGGTCTTAAAAAAAAAAAGGCTCAGCCGGGCGTGGTGGCTCACGCCTATAGTCCCAGTGCTGTGGGAGGCCGAGGCGGGTGGATTGCCTGAGCTCAGAGGTTCGAGACCAGTATGAAGAGAAGTGAGCCAGAGTAAGACCCCATCTCTAGTAACATCAAAAACCGAGCATCGCCAGAGGAAGAAGAAAATGAACAACAAAAAAGAGTACTTCAAACAAAGAAGAATGTACAAGCAAGTTGAAATTAAAAAAAAAAAAAAAAGGGCTCGGTGCCCGTAGCACAGTGGTTATGGCACCAGCCACATACACTGAGAGTGTCAGTTCAAACCCAGCCTGGGCCAGCTAAACAACAATGACAACTACAATAAGAAATAACCAGGCATTGTGGTGGGCACCTGTAGTCCTAGCTACTTGGGAGGCTGAGGCAAGAGAATCACTTAAGCTCAAGAGTTGGAGGTTGCTGTGAGCTGTGATGCTACAGCACTCTATTGAGGGGAAACTTGGTCTCAAAAAATAGAAGAAAAAAAAAAAAGATTGTAAGGTGTTTTCCTAAAGTATAGTTTATGATAACAATGATTAGTATTTATGCTATACTTGCTATTCTATAAAGTTTTTTAATATCCATTTCTTCATTCTAGTGAGATATTTTTAATACTCATTTTATAAAGAAAAAACTAAGTTCAAAGGAGTTAAATTATTTATCCAAAGCCATATTGCTAGTTTTGTACAGTTTAGAGTAAACCCAGTTCTTCCTTGCCTTTAAATCCTGATTTTTTTTTTGTTGTTGTTCTTTCTACTCACAATTTTGGGCTCACCATTTTTTTTCCAAGACAATATTCAAACCATTTAATATATCATTTAAAGCCTACTGTGATTGGGATTCAGCCTACCTTTTCATTCTCATGTTTTCCTGGGCCCCTGTAGGCTCTAGAAACAATCAATTGTATATCATTTCCCAAACACTTAATGAATATTGCTACCTCTGGGCATTTTAATGATGTCTTCCCTTTTATGTTCAGAATGTATTTTTTCTTCCATCCTTCATATCTTGTCACTAGGATTTGCTTCTGGGAATATTTTTCACCCTTTAGGGTTCTTCTCAGGTATTATTACTTGTATATGAAGCATCTCTTGTTCATTTCTCCTCATCGCCACCTTTTTCAGTTTGAGGTGCTTGGGGTTGTTGTCTATTCATATATTAGACTTTGCCTAGCAGACCCATTCCATATTAAGTTACGAAAATAATTAAAACATGATCTCTTGAAATTACAAATAGACTCTATCAGGGGAATAAGACATGTACAGGAGTGCTGATAATATAACCTAGGGATAAAAGTGACGCAGATAATGGCTCGGTACCCATAGTACAGTGGTTACAGTGCCAGCCACATACACTGAGGCTGGCGGTTTCGAACCCAGCCCGGGCCAGCTAAAACAACAACGACAACTGCAACAGAAAAATAGCCAGGCAGTGTGGCAGACTCCTATAGTCCTAGCTACTTGGGAGGCTGAGGCAGGAGAATCACTTAAGCCCAAGAGTTGGAGGTTACTGTGAGCTGTGATGTCATAGCACTCTATCGAGGGTGACATAGTGACACTCTGTCTCAAAAAAAAAAAAAAGTGATGCAGATAAAAAAATTATTGAGTTCACCCTGTATACCGAGCACAGATGCTACATACGTATTTTTAGAATTGTATTGAGTAATAAAAGTGATGTGTTTGGGCTCGGTAGGAAAGGTCTTGAACATATTCAAAAATGGTGGTTCACCTACTGTGGTTAAAGAGATTAGAAATGAGTTTTGTTCAAATAAATCTTCATCCAGTTTCTTCTTAACCATCATCCTATCACTCCACCATTACTTTCTGGCTTTTCAATTTCTAGGCCTTCCTCTTACCTTGCATACATCCTTAATAAAGTTATAAGACTTATTTTTCCGAAGCATAGCTTATGGGAAAATCTTACTTGGTCAGAACTCTGTCTTCTTTGGACATGTTGATTTAAACATTCTCTATAATAGCATTTCATCTATTCAAAAAAAGCTAGTTGGGATCCTTTTCTATGCTTGTGTCTATGAGTATGTCTGAGAAGAAACAAGATGAACAAACTATTACCCTTGACCTCGAGAAACTCACAGTAGAATGCAGAGATAACCTTCACACAAAATTCCTGCAAGTAACACGAATCTTTTTTGGAAAAAGATAGGACAGAATTAATTTAAAATAACAATTTCTTATTCTTACAGAAAAGGCCTTCAGAATGCTTTCATGACCATAATATCAATTATTTGCTGTTCATTTAGGAGAAACAGTGCAAATTTGATCCAGCTGAGTTTGCTATTATCTTAATTGACCTGTGACTATTATACATCCTTTTGTTTTCCAAGGAAATCCAAATAATGAAGTCCCCCTAATGACTGATCAGTGTGAACTTAGGTAATTTTCTCTTTTGAATGGTGTTTATGTTTTATAGCCTCCCTCTGACATCAAGTTGTGGTATGATTTTAAATGAGACCATTATGTAAAAATCCGGTTATAACACTTATTCTGTCTCACAAGGTTGGAAGCATCATTTGTAAAAAGTAAAGAAGAAGTTCTTTAGGATGGGCACTGTGGCTCACGCCTGTAATCCTAGCACTCTGGGAGGCCGAGGCAGGTGGATTGCTTGAGTTCACAAATTCAAGACCAGCCTGAACAATAAGCGAGACCCTGTCTCTACTAAAAATAAAAAAAACGGAGGCAAGAGGATTGCTTGAGCCCAAAAGTTGGAGGTTGCTATGAGTTAGAACAGTACAGCACTCTAACCAGAGCAACAGCTTAAGACTCTTCTCTAAATAAGAGAGAGAGAGAGAGAGAGAGAGAAAGAAATTCTTTAAATATGAATATGGAATCAGCTCTGAAATACAGTAGTAGAGATGGGGTCTCACTTTTGCTCAAGCTGGTCTTGAACTCCTGAGCTCAGGCAATCCACCCATCTTGGCCTCCCAGAGTGCTGGATTACAGGCCACTGGCCCTGTCCTGTTGTGTGCCTTTTTATTATACCTCTTCATTATTGAGCCACATTGCTTCTCCTAAAACACAGTATTTAAAAAGAAATGAATGAAAAATGGTTTAAGGGGAGGCATCTGTGGTTCAATGGGTAGGGTACCAGCCCCATATACTGAGGGTGGCAGGTTCAAACCTGGCCCCAGCCAAACTGCAATTAAAAAATGCCCGGGCGTTGTGGTGGGCACCTGTGGTCCCAGCTACTGGGGAGGCTAAGGCAGGAGAATCGCCTAGGCCCAGGAGTTGGAGGTTGCTGTGAGCTGTGACTCCACAGCACTCTACCAAGGGCAATAAAGTGAGACTTTGTCTCTAAAAAAAAAAAAAAAAAAAATGGTTTAGGGATAGTTTACTACTAAAAGTTCATAGGAATAAAGATTATTGTGAATATTCTTTTTTATTCATGATGTTATTAATGTCTTGTTTTCTGGTGAAATCACGCTTGAAGCATAATCTCTGTATCATTTGACTATTGACTATGTAATGGTTGTCAAGAATATTGCTAAGTCATCTAAGAATCTTAGAAATCTCACACTTTAGGTTTGTAGTAGTGTCTGTGGTCAGGAAGAAGGCACATCAGAATACAGCTAAGAGTTCTTAGCAACATAAACTCTCAGGGCTGAAAGAACTCAAAGTTTGTCTAGTCTACTCCCCATTGTATATTATATGTTCTCTGTAACATTCTTGCTTAGTGGTCATTGTCACCCTAGTTTTGCTTGATATTATTAACAGAGCAGAGTTACTGGGCTGTCTGGAAAGATCACGGGACTAGGAGTTAGATTACTTGGCTCCTAGTCTCAGCTGTACCATTAATTAACTCTAATTAACTAATTAACACTAATTAACTAATTAATCCACTTTCTCTCTCTGGATCTCTGTTTCTTCATCTTTAAAATCAAAGCACTAAACTGTGTTGTGGATGGCAAGCACACCACTTCCCATTCCCCACCTATGGGATACATCACTTATCAGTTATGATGGAAAGCCAGAGACGAAGTCTCAGAATCCTTCTCAACACAGTCTCCCAGGCAACTAGACCCAATAGGCATGACGTGACTAACAAGATAAAAGCATTCCCTTCCATCTCCAAGATTCTCAAGCAGCAGTGTGTTGGTAAATATTTAATGACAAATTCTTGAGGGGTGTGGGGAGAAGAAGATGCCCTGCTTTGCAGTATTTGCCAGTTTCTATGGTGTAAACATTCCCTCCAGGACTGATTTCAGACTACCAACGTGAAGTCAGTTGGATTGCAGAGTTCCTGAAAAGGTAACAATCTGCTTTCATGAGCTGATGGAAGCTGACTCTGGCCCATTGTTGTAAAATCGATGACTTTGGATTAACTAACCATAGCCATAGTGAAAATGAAAATGGCCACCATCCCTAGGGAATTTTATTCAGGGACATAATTCTTACCTTGCATGGTCTTTTGGACTTTGAAAATATGGTTGTCATGAGACCTTGGTGAAATTAGTCTCCCTCAGTTATGCTGTCTGGAAAATGGGAATCAGAATTCCTCTGTCTCCTTGGATTATAGTGAATAATCAGAGTACATATAAAGCGCTTAGCATGGTGCCTAGCTTATCAGTTGGCCTCCAGAATGTTCCCGTCTCCTTACCAGTGTGGGAGGCTGTTATGTTAGATCGTACCTTTATCTTTTGCACACGCTTGAAGGGCTCAGTGCTTTTTCTCCAGCCTCTTTGCTTTTTTATTATACTCCCTTGATATACCCTTTTGCTCTGGTCTCTCCTCTGCTTTAACGTGCTTGATCTGTCTGAGTGGAATATAAATGTTTAATATTATGGGTGTTTTTTGTTGTTGTTGTTGTTTTTGAGTCAGAGTCTCCCTATGTCTGTTGCCTTCAGTAGAGTGCTGGCATCACAGCTCACAGCAACCTCAAACTCTTGGGCTCAAGTGATTCTCTTACCTCAGCCTCCCAAGTAGCTGGGACTACAGGTGCCCTCCAGAACGCCCAACTTTTTTTTTTTTTTTTGTAGTTGTTATTGTTGTTTGGCAGGCCCAGGCCAGGTTCCAATGCACCAACCCTGCTACAAACGCCAAGCCTATGTATTGTTAATGTTTTATTTTATGTGTTATCTATCCATTCTTCTCCTAGGAGCCTGTGCTGTGTGAGACTGTAGACATACTTGTGGGTGGAGACTAGCCCTGTGTAAGTCTCCTGCATTATCCCCCACCATAACACCATGAGCAAATAAGTACAAGTAGGTTCCCATTCTTGAGATGAATCTTATGTCAAGGCTGATGTCAAAAGGAGCTTCTCTTATTTGAGTACCAGAATCTCGGCCAGAGATCAGTCAGTGATTTGACACCTGTACAATCATGACTACTAGTATGTATGCATGACCAAAGACCCAACAGCAGGTAGAAATCATTTTACATTTTAAGAACATATTATTTTTTATGCACATGGAGTACTTCTCAAAAGCTGTCCAGGCGGCGCCTGTGGCTCAGTGAGTGGGGTGCCGGCCCCATA
>CAUYPK010098342.1:0-19547 GCA_963574355.1 Loris lydekkerianus | reverse complement strand
TGGATGTGGAGAGAAGGGAACACTTTTACACTGCTGGTGGGACCGCAAACTAGTACAACCTTTCTGGAAGGAAGTATGGAGAAACCTCAAAGCACTCAAGCTAGACCTCCCATTTGATCCTGCAATCCCATTACTGGGCATCTACCTAGAAGGAAAAAAATTCTTGTATCATAAGGACACTTGCACTAGACTGTTTATCACAGCTCAATTTATAATTGCCAAAATGTGGAAATAGCCTAAATGCTCACCAACCCAGGAATGGATTAACAAGCTGTGGTATATGTACACCATGGAATAGTCTTCAGCCATTAAAAGAAATGGAGACTTCACAGCCTTTGTATTAACCTGGATGGAAGGGGAACACGTTATTCTTAGTAAAGCATCACAAGAATGGAGAAGCATGAATCCTGTGTACTCAATTTTGATATGAGGACAATTAATGACAATTAATGACGTGGTGGGGAAGGGGGAAGGGGAGAGCAGAGAGAGAAAGAAGGAGGGAGGGGTGGGGAAAAGAAGAGCAGAGAGAGGGAAGGCGAGAGGGGAGTGGGGTCTTGGTGTGCGACACACCTTTTGGGGTCAAGACACAAAGGGACTTGTAGGAGGGACTTTACCTAACAAATGCAATCAGTGTAACCTGCTTTCTTGTACCTTCAGTGAATTCCCAACAATTAAAAATAAATAAATAAATAAAAATAAAAATAAAAACTTATTCCAAAAACGACTATAATAATATGTACCAATAACAAATGATGAATGCAAGTCATGTTGAGCACCTCTTGTAATAGCAGAAGTCAAACGTGAGGAGAGTATTGCAAATTCAACACAACTGTTTCCTTTCTTAAAATTTTCCTTTCTTATCTATTTTTTGGCACTCTCTGTATTTTCTTTGGTGAATGCTTTATTTATTCTTTATTGAGTTGTTTTCCTTCTTATCTAATAATAAGAGTTCTTTATGAATTCTGGATACAAGGCTTTTATCATATATGTTGCTTATATTTTCCCCCAATCTGTCATAAATTGACTTTGAATGATAACAATTCTGTTGATCCAGCCAGCATACAAAACTGAACTGGCCATCTCGTCACTCAATGACCAGGGAATTGTCCACAAAAAAAAACATAAAACAGTAACAATATTTTGACACACTGAGGAAATTCCACTATCTGAGAGAAGTCCTGATGGGTCACCAGTTATTCTCTCTGACCTTTGATGTCTAAATAGAGACAGAAAATATTAGAGACCAGCTTGCCTGAAGAAAACAAGTGCTGAGAAAACAGTAAGATTGAAGTCCATCTTCAAAGGAGATTTTTGATAATAGTCCATTATCCTTGGACATGGGGAAAATGTGATTAGTAACTTTCTTCTTTCATCTTGCTTGTGACTCAGTTTCTTCATTTTTGAGTTTTGATTAAAACATAGCATTTATGTTTTAATAAACATAGACAGAAAAAGGGTGCACAAAATGTGTAAAGCTTGATGAGTTTTTACAATGAGGTTTTTGTTGTTGTTGTTGTTGTTGTTGTTTTGGTTAATAGGGAAAGATAACTGGTTTCCAGAGACAACATCAAGTTTTACAAAATCTTATACTAGGCTGTTTGTATGCTGGGATTGGAGAGGAAAATGTCAATTGCTCCCTTTACTGAAGGCATCCCACATGCTTTCATCCAAAATTTCACCTAGTCTTCATCACAGCCACTTAACATAACTAATATCACACACCCCCCATTTTACAGATGAGGAAGATTTATAACTCAGAGAAGCAAATTAATATCCTGATATACAGCTAGAACACAGTCGAGTCAAAATCCAAACCCAGTCCTGTCTGAGCTCGTAATCTCCCGTCTCTGGTCTTAGGGACTAATGGCCTGGTGAGGAGAATGGACAAAACTATTATGTATAAAAAAGAACAAACATGAATGACAAAAATATACTCCCACAAACTGACATTTTTATTTCAGCCTTATTTCCCAAGTTCCAGACTCACTCAAACTCCCAGTGGCTTACTAGAAACTGCCACACAGGAACAGGGAATCCTGTAGCCACCTCCCAATTGGCAAATCCAACATCAGCGTGGCTCCCACCTACACGCCCCACCCATGCACACACACCTGGTCTATCCTCCCTGCCCCCACCCCCGTGTCCCTTGCCTCAGCCAGTGTTGCAAGTGCTTAAAGGTCACCTTCGTGACCCTTCCTCTGGCCTCACACACCCATACCCTGGCGAGCCTAACTTCTAACTTCTTGCAAAATGGTTTCTGCCTCTCTCTTCCCACTGTCCTTGCCTTAGTTGAGGCCACCTGGTAGTTCTCCTTATGTAAATCTCCTCTCGATACACAGTCAGTGTAACTCTCCAGCAAATACTCCCTCTGATGTCACTCAGACTAAAATGCCTCCCTGACACTCCCCAGGCCTTTAGAATAAATTGCAACTCGTGTATGTCAGACCTTGCACGCCCGCAATTCTATTCTTGCATCATCTTCTCCCACTGCAGCCTACTTGCCAGTGACACTTTTTCCTCATTCCTCAAACACACTTTAAAAATAAAAACTTTTTTAAGGTCAACAAATATGTACCATGTGCCCCTCTGTTGGCCATGTGCTGGACACAGGGATGTCCAGCAAGGCTTCTCGTCAAGGTGCTACTGACATTTTGGATGGCTCCTCTGGTGCTGTGGGGACTGTCCCATGCACCTGAGGGTGTTCAGCAGCAGACTGGCACCCCGGCCCTACCCACTAGATGCACCTCCCCTGAAAGCTGTGACAACGGAAAACATCTTCAGATATTGCCCTGAGGGGAAACTCACCCCTGGTGGAGAACCACGGCTCTGGTGTGAGCTCTGCCCCTTGTCCTCCAGAAACCCTTGATTCGTGACTCACGATGGGGGTGCGCGCCATACAGGGCAGCACAGCATGGAGGATGCTGAGAACATGCACGTTAAAGTGGGCCCCCTCCAAGTGAGTACCCCAACTCTTCTGCTTCGTTTCCTTCCTCGGGACTTAGGACAATTGTGTTAAACCCTCTGAGCCTTCAGTTACTCTTGTATAAAACATGGATTCTAATTGCAACTTCAAGACCTTCCGGGTGTGCTATGTAAGCGAATGCAGGTAAACACCTGATATCCTGAGCCCTCCCAGATGCAGTATCTCCCCACCCTTCGCTCCTTTCCATGTCCTGAAGACACAGCTCAAAGCACCCCTGTGCCTTGACACACGCTATTTCTTCCACTTAGGATATGAGCACTCCCTCACTGGCCAACTTTTGACAAATCCTTTAACCCTCATCTGTGCTGTCATTCCGCTGTCAGCTCTGGTACGTTCTCAGGGTGGTGCAGAAACAGGATCAGGAACCCTCTTCCTTTGTGCTTCCCAGATCTCCAGGATATTGTTCACATTGTTGACCAGCTCTTCTTCTAGGTCAGAGGTCAGCAAACTTTCTGTTAAGGGCCAGACAATAAATATTTCAGGTTTGCAGGGCACATAGTCTCTGTCACAGCCACCCTGCTCAGCCTCTGAAGATGAAAGAATCATAAGCAATAGTAAATGAATGAGTGTGGTGTGTTCCAATAAAGTTTTATTTGCAAAGCCAGATGGCAAGCTGGGGCCGTAAGACCCCTGTGGTAAGCACTGTCTTCTGGAGGTCATGGCTGTGTCTTGTCAACCTTTGTATCTTTAGCCTTTTGCAAGGCAGATACTACTGTAGATGCTATGTAAAGATTAAGAAAATGATAGAAACACGTGAGTCATCATATCAGTATTAATAAAACATATAACAGTAAGATCTTTTGAGATTCTGGGAATAAAGAGCTGATCAAAACAATAAAACAAGCCCCACTAATTAAAAAACCACAATACACTGAAGATGAGAGTTGAAGCCATGGTTAGATGAGGGTTGCCCAAGAAAATACAAAACACCCCACTAAGTTTGAATGTCAGAAAAATGGTAGGGTCTGAGTATCTCCCATGCAATCTTTGGAAGACGCTTATACTAAAAAAAAAAAAAAAAAAAAAAGATTTTTCAAAATCTGCAATTCAAATTTAACTGGGTTCCTTTATTTTTATTGCCCGGCTACCTTATTTAGGTATAAAGTGCTTCAGTTTCCATCTCTCAACCTTCTCCCAGCAGAAGAGGCATCTGGCCCCAGAAAAGATGAGGACCTGTATGACCTGCTTAGCCGCCTTCCCGCCCCACAGGAGGAGGGCCCCCTGTAAGCCCCGTGGCAGTTCTGTTGGAACTGGAAATTTAATTAACAAAATGCTAACATGTAATTTCAGAGAAGGAGGGAAAAAAAGCGTTATCATGAAGTTAATAAGAGAACTATTTTAATTACGGCATTTAACAAGTTATGACCAGGCCACTGTGTTCTCTGGGGAAGGATTCACATCGTTCAAGAATCTTGGAGCAGGGGAGGGATGTGAGGCAGAGGAGTTGGAAACATCGATGTCCTGCCCTTCCCTGTGGGATGTCTGTGAGTCCTCTGGCTCTGGCGTTCAGAAGCCCCCAAGGAGCCATGTTCTGTCTCTCCCTGACTCAAAGAAGAAAGCTGGCTGTCTCTATCTTCCTATGTCAAGCTCCAGCCAAATGGGAGACCTGGGGAGACACAAATCTGTCCTCTGTCCCTTCACCCATTAGGGCAAAATAGCTGGATTTTCTTTGGCACCCCTGATCCCTCTTCCCGTGTCCCTTGTCCCTCCTGCCTACTCATCACCCCATCGTGGTACCTCCACTGTCTCCTTCCCCAAATCTACCAAAGAGCCATACAGACAAAAGACCTTGAAACATGGTCTGTCAGGGAGAGGCAATGGTGGTCATGCCTGGGAGTGATGGGCTAGCCATGGCACATGGTGTCACAAAGTAGAAATAGCTCTGGTGGCAGAATTGGAAGGTCCTTTGCTTTCACAAGCTATTCCCAAATCTCCAGTGGTAGCCGGGGGGCTGTCCTCAGTGCACAGGCCTGACCCTTTCTCCAACCTCAGGAGGATGAGTTTAGGCTCAGGGAGAATAAGGAGGGTGGCCCCATGACAGGTGTGGCCTCGGCTTTCCCCATCACCTTGCAACTCCCAAGCATTTTGTCACAGGAGCAGGACAGGGGCCTTCAAGGGGAAAAGGGCGGGTGAGGAGCAGGGCACCTGGCCTGTGGAAGTGACATGGAGGAACTGAGGGTGTGGCGACACTCTGCCTAGGAGGAGGAGGCAGAGGGCACTGTCCCTGGGGATTTAGTTTCCTCTTCCTGCGACCAAGGGAGATGCTCTAGACCCAAATCCCAATGGGCAGTGAGTGAAGGTGAGAAGCAAGGCCTGGCGTTAGGATAGAAGATCCTCGGGCATTCACAGTGTCACTTGGGGAGAAAGAAAAGAGCAGTCAGAAGGACGTGAGAAGGGAGGAGTGCAGGACAGAGCACAGTCCACACAATGAAGACCATTAAGAGAGATCCCACAGACCGCTCTGCTTCCATGGTTTCATTCACTCTCATAACAATCTGAACAGCTCACCTAGTTACGCACCCAAATCACGGTTTTCTCCAATGAAAGGAGCGAACACACTGCAGAGACTAGGTCGGCTTTCCTCTATCACCCCTTTTCCCTTCCTAAACACAGGCATGAGAAGCTGGTAGCGGAGCTGTCCATGTTGGGAGGGTTAGATGAGCCATGGGGACCCAAGGACCAGTGTTAGGCCCAGACACTGAGGAAGGCCCACACGTCAGGAGAGGCCCAGCAAGGGAGACTGGAGTCTGTGCCCAATAAAGAGGCAGAGCTGCGCCAGGTGCTGGCAATGGACTCCCCAAGGGCTCATTAAAAAAGTTGTTTTTCTACTATATTTGCAATTTTTCTGGAAGCTTCACTTTGTTTTGAAATAAATCTTTAAAAATATGGCTTGGTGCCTGTAGCACAATGGTTACGGCGTTAGCCACGTGCACCGAGGCTGGCAGGTTTGAACCCAGCCCGGGCCAGCTAAACAATGACAACTGCAACAAAAAATAGCCGGGCATTGTGATGGGCACCTGCAGTCCCAGCTGCCTGGGAGGCTGAGGTAAGAGAATTGCTTAAGCCCAGGAGTTTGAGGTTGCTGTGAGCTGTGATGTCACAGCACTCTACTGAGGACAACATAGTCAGACTCTGTCTCAAAGAAAAAAAAGAAGAAAAACTTAAAAACTACATGGTAAGTCGATATGATGCAGATTAGGTCAACATGATGCAGATATTGAAATGTTGAAATGCAGCAGTCGCCAAAGAGGAACTGGGTCTTAGGATTCTATCCAGACAAAAGGGTTGATGACAGTCAGCTGGGCCCAACATTGAATGGGGACTTCAAACTCGACTGTACAACATCGTTTCAGTGAGTCAGAGAGGACGTACAGAAGGCTCCAAAGACGTCACCCAGCTCGTAATCCCCCCAAAAGCTCATGATCACTAATAATTGATGAAGTAAGAACCCTAGTCTCCGACTGTTCAGTGTTCATGGGCTTTTGCTCCAAGGCACCGACTGTCACTTCACCCTACCCTTTATCAGCCAATTCCTGGGGAAGACTTTGAGTCTTGGCTTTGCTAAAGTTTGCCTCCCCCAGCCAGGCTGCACAGGTTGCCGTCACTCCCGCCTCTCCCACCTGCACGCTCTGCCTCTCTGCTCTGCACAGCCTGCTGACCTTCAGCCCCTGGGCCATTGACAGATGGGGCAGGAAGAGTTCCTCCTCTGAGAGAATAGTGAGTAGGATGCCGGCCCCATATACCAAGGGTGGTAGGTTCAAATCCGGCCCTGGCCAAACTGCAACAATAAAAGCAAAATAGCCAGGTGTTGTGGTGGGTGCCTGTAGTCCCAGCTACTCGGGAGGCTGAGGCAAGAGAATCACCTAAGCCCAGGAGTTGGAGGTTGCTGTGAGCTATGACTCCACCGCACTCTACCCAGGTGACAAAGTGAGACTCTCCTCTAAAAATAAATAAAGAAAACGCGACCCCCACTGACCCGACATTAAGAAGACACCTGCTTTTCCCAGGAGTCAGGCTAGGGTGCGTCTCATGTCTTGCTGTCTGATTACTTTATGCGCACTACTTTGGGTCACCACAGGTGGAATGCAGCCCCATGTCAGGACAACGTGTTTGAGGAAGAGAAGTTGGTTTGCTGTGTCTCCATGAAATGCAGAGGTACACACGTCAAGGTCATGAACAATCTGAACAGCTCACCCAGTTATGCACCCAAATTATGGTTTCCTCCAGTGAAAGGTTACTAAAGCTTCTGAATACCCTGAGGCTGTAGAGATAGCAGATCCAACAGGAAAAAAGAAAGAAAGGGAAAGTATGCAAAGGACCAGTTCAGGTGTCTTTCTTCATAAAATACTCCAGGAGGAGGAAGAATGCAGACTATGCTACTGAAATGCTGGCCTGCCACGAAGCCTGGCAATGGGCAGGTCAGGGAGATGGCTTGGATCAAATAACATGGCCCTGGCACCAGGTTCCACATGGCACCCTGACAAATCAAACACCAAACTGCCAGGCTTGTTCTCTGCCACCCGCACTGCCGGGAATCCAACCCTCCCATGAAATGCTTGAGTTTGTTTAACAGTGGGGGGAGCAACTCAAGGGTCCCAGCAAATTTTATAGTTTAGCCTTAAGAAATAGGTACCTGCCATCAGTCTTACAAGGTATGGCTCTACTAAAGAGGATGGTGTTGATGATCCAGTTGAGGCACAGAAATAAAACCCAAGCTCATACTTAGTGACGGGGCCAGTTAGGATGATTCTGGCTATGAGTTTCAAAAAATTAAGATAAACAACTTTTAAAAACAAGGACATTTACTTATGCCATAGAGCAAGAAGTCAGAAGGTAGGTCACCTCAATGTGGGTTAATTTAGCAGTTTTTATGTGTCAAGGCTCTGAGTCACCTTCTTTGAAATTCTCTCTTTTTTTTTTCCCCTCATAGTCACAGAATGGCCACTGCACCTCCAGACATCAAATCCTGCATCAAGCACCTGTCATCCGATAAGCACTGTAGCTCAGAGTCTACTTACTGTTAGTCCAGAGACCTTTGGAACACTTCCATCAATGGTGGCTCTTGTTCCTTTCAGTTCCATTTACATAAAACCATTTTGAACAAATCCATCATACTTTTTTTTTTTTTTTTTAACTTACAGGTTGTTTTAAAGCTGGCCCATCCAGAATTCCTTTTCTTCAAGATTCTGGCTTTCTCAACCCCTTGAAGGGGTCTTATTAAATAACTTAAAGACATTACAAGTAAAAACAAGTAGCACAGTGCGTAGAATGTGGTAAGTGTTCAAAAAAATGTTCCTTTCTGTCTGGTTCTATTCAAGGCTCCTGGTCATGGCCACTGTCAACTTTCTTTCAGGAAAGAGGCTCTCATCATTCTGTTCTTCACCAAACCTCTGCCTAGTGAAAGGACAGACCATGATTTATAGACACTCCTGTCTCATCCACGTTAGCTCTTAGGCATGGGCATCTGTGCTATGAAGCTTGTACTAGGTCCTGATCGTGAAATTAATTTCAAATTAATTTTGTACAGAGCCCAAAGCTGTTTCAGAGCTTCAGGAGACACTTGTTAATTAGCTCAGCTTCCCAGAGCTACATGCCCTAGGACCTGGGTAGATGGATATCTATATGGATGTGAGTCAAAAAAGAATCTTTCCTTAATTGATCAGTTCTCATATTTTAGTTTCTTGGCCACATGTAATCACATTTAATCTTCCTCCCAACCAAACAAAGGGGGTATTGTGTCTTTGGATTTGCACATGAGAAACCAGGATTCAGAGAGGTTCAAAGATTTACCTGAAGTTACCTATCTAGTGGTAAAGCCAAAATGAAACCCAGGTGTCCTGGGCTCTGATCTTTTTTCTTTATAACATCTGTGTTGCCTTTATCACAGGACACGATGGGTGAGAGATGAGGACCTAGTGTAATGTATCCCCGTCACAAGTTATTCAAACCTCCAAGTCCCTACTTTAAAGTTGCAGACAAAAGAGTGTCAAGTATTCATTCAACAAACACATTTGTCATGTGCTAAGGACTGGAATTGTTTAGAGGATTCCATAAACAGTAAGACATGGTAGCATCACAATCTTCAAGGTCCTCACACCTAGGTAGGGGTCAGCTTGGTAGAAAGTAGATATATAAATAGTTCATTATTTAAAAAAAAAATAAATTGTAAGTAGAAAGAGAACCAAGGTGTCTACTTCTGAAATGAAAAATCCAGTGATTTTTTTTTTCACTTTTGTTAAGAGAAGGCCCTTTCTAAGCAAGAGGTATTATTATGGACCTGCCAAATCTACATAAATAGCAACAGAGTTGGATGGCAGAAAAAAGAAGTAACGATTTGATAGCTCTTGTTGCTGTGCAGGAAAAACATTCCCTCCTGATTTTCACACCACTCTGCCAAGTGGGAAAATTCCCATCCCCATGTCTGTATCAGATCTAAATGCCAAATCTCCAGAGGGCACACAGCAGCGAGGCCCATGCTGACCTGGCTCTGCTGTAATATTTCACATGCGAGAGATGAAGCCCAGGGGAAGGAGGAAAGAGATGAAGTGACAAACTGAAGGCAGCACTTTGGTGGTGGCTTTTTGGGTCCCTGACACTCTGCTCATTGAAATTTCCACTTCTCTGGGTCCTGGAAATAACTAGCTTTGCCCCTTTGCTTTTAAAATAAGCAGGATTCCACAAGTGCTCTCCTGGCAGGACAAGGCAAAGAAACAAGGAGGTGTGGACCCTCCCTGCCCCTCATCTACTTTCACTAGGAGACCACACTTCCCAAGAATTCTACCCTCACTGTTGGGCTAGTCTTCATCTAAAAGGAGGCCTATCCCTTTGAGCTCTTGTGATCTTCCATTTCCTACTTACTACCCGTGGCCTCTTTGACACCAACCCTACCCCACCCTCATCCCAGAAGGCAATCACTATTCAGTGGACACTGAAGCTTTGTGGTTCCTTGGCCTCAACCTGAACTGAAGGCTTTTCACTGCCCGTGCTCTTTGCCCACCCACTCTTAGGGCCACCTCTTGGACTCACCATCACCAAAAACAGTCCTCTGCCATTTAAAAATGCGAGGTCTCTGCCACAATGTCTGATCTTTCCAGCTCTTTTTTCCCTTCTCTCACATTGTCATGACCTCCAGACCCCGAACTCCTTCCTTTTCTTCCAGTTTCCACCTCATCACCAATGCCATTTTCCCCCCCAATGAAGCCCATGCAGCAATGACCCTCTCATGCCAACGACCCAATGACACTGCTTCTGTTCCCACTTGTGACCCCACGTACAGACCTGGCCGCACGCAGGTCTGCTGCAACCCCACCTCTGCATAGCTGCCTCCCGCCAATGGCCCAAAGACCGCCACCTCAACAGGGGCGGGGCTACAAAGCCCTAGCTCTAGTCTCTGATGACTCTCTCATGGTGCTTAGCAAGCCTCCCACACTTTCTAGCCAGCTCCACACCCCGTTCTACTCACCAGTAATGCCCAACTTTTAAGACCCTTTCGTCATCTTTCCAAATAGAGATTACCCTGCTTCCTGTTTCACTGATAAAACAATGGAAGCAATCAGATGTAAGCTTCCTCACTTGAGATCACACCCTCGCCTGCATCCTCACCTCCTTCCCCACTGCACAAATTGTATCTTCCCTTCCATCCAAGATTAATCCATGCATTCTAGCCCATTTCTTCCCAAACAAGTGACCCCAATATGTCTTACATTTTTTCTCTCTCCATTGTCTTCCTATACTCTTTCCATTGATATCCTCAAGTATGCCTACCTTAAGAGTCCATTAACTTCCCATCTTCTCTAAATAATATTCTCTCTTCATTCACACTACTACCTTTAAATATAGCCCATTGTTAAGGTGTCTTCTTACTCATCTATCCGTAACTCCTCAGCTCAATGGATTTGTTCCTCCTGCTCTGTAAAGCTCTCACCAAGGCCACACATGACCTTCTAGTTCCCAGATACAAGAGAAGTAGTTTTCCCAGAGTCTTATTTGTCCTTTCCGCTGTGTTCAGCCTGTTATCTGTTGCATCCTTCTTTAAAGGTTCTCCTGTGTCCACATCAGACACTCTCCTTTCTCTCCTAACTCCCTCCCTTCCCCTCGGATCACTCTCTGTAGCCCTTACACAAACAGTTTCCACCTTCCTTCTCCATCCGTCTCCCAAATTCTGTGTTTCTCTGGCTCAGTTATCTTATACCTCTACATCCTTTCCCATGGGTAACTCAACCATCCAGACACTTTTACTACCATCAACATGCTAATGACTGTTTGGCACAGTCCCAGCCCCATCTCATCTCCTGGGCTCCATGCTCACACTCAGCTGGCTGTGAACATAGATACTTGGGCCTCCCATGAGTATCTCAGATTCAGCATGTTCAAAACTCTTCTATCTTACTCTTCCCGGCCTCTTGTTTTCCTGATCTTCCCATCTCTGAAAATAGAACCACCAACCATCGTTTGTCCAAGTCAGAGATAGCCAAGAGCACCTCAAGTTTTCCCCTTTCTCAACTCATATATAACTAAAAATTAAGTCAACTTGATCTCATCTCTCCCAAACCCCAACTCCCTCAATTCAACTGCTCCCCATTTCATCACCATTGCATACCACCCACCGCTCTCATCTTCATCACCTAAAATTTGGCAAATGCTTCCAACTAGTCTTCCTGGCTCCAGCCTAAGTTCCCCGTAGGACACCCCCCTGCATGATACCAGAGTCATCTTTCTAACATGCAAATGTGATCATCTCATCCCCAAGGACTTAAGATCTTTGTTTGGCGCCTTACCACTGACAAGATAAAATGCATCCTTCTTTGCATGGCACATAGGACCTTTTGTGATCTGGCCCCTTTTTTCCTTCCTAGCCTCATTTCTCATCATGATTCCCCTTGAACTTGACATTGCAACACCTATAATCACTCACCATCCTGAAATAGCCTGTGCTCTGACAACAACGACCTCAATCTGAAATAGTTTACCCTTAATTCCTGCCTCTCCCCTGCCCAGTCCCCTTGCCTGCCTTGGGAGTCTTAGCTGAAGCATCTCACCTCTCAAGAAGTCTCAAGGACCCCACAGGAAGATTTTGGAGCCCCTCACCTTTCTGTCTTCATCTATCACTAGGCATCAAACAAAATTCCATAATAGCATGGATCACGTTGTATTGGGGTTGTTCATCTGCCCTGCTCTTTCCTCCAGGGAGGAACCCCATTTCTCTCACCTTTGTGTCCCAATGGTCATGATAGACTCATGGTACAGTGAGTGCTTATCAAATTGTGTTGAATAAATGCGTGAACAAATGAAATAATAGGAAGAATACAGAGCACCACCCCTAGTCTTTAATCTTAAATGCACACAACTGAAAACAAATGTACTAGTAGAAGGAAGGAAAAGAAACAGTATGAGTAAATGTAACCAGGTGCAAATATGAGGGCTTTATCAAGGAAAATTATTTTACAGAGTGTGTCGTATAACTGGCACTGATATCTTTCTGTAGAAGACCTTTGACTCGGTGTGAGTTCATGTTAGAGTTGTGAGACTGCTGATATCAAATCATGCTCTAAATCCACATTCTGGGAGTATTTGCTATGTGGTAAATGGCTTTGACCTCTGACCGCATTTTCCCACCATCCCAGGAATGAAGGCCTCACCTGTGAGCATCTGGGTACAGGACTGTGGGTCCACAGAAGCCAATGTGCCCCAACAGCACACCAGCCACCTGTGCCTTCCTGCTCCTCTCATGGACCCTTTCCACCACAACCTCAAATTTCCTGCAACTGATACTTTCTGTTGGTCTTGGCAAAGATCAGCAAATGCCTAAGTGCAGAGGACATGGGAGGTAGGTGCCAGAATGGCCTGGTCAGCCCCTCCTGCCCACAGCTCTTTGGGTACATGACTTAGCAACAAACTAAGCCTGGACTGGGGAAACAAGAGCCAGGAAGGGCTGCTCCCTAATTCCAAGCTAGCTTTATAGGTTCTAAGACATTTTTTTTCCTTTCTTCAGGCCTCCAGACAAGCAAGACTCATGGGAGCAAAGCCAGGTTGGAGAGGGTGACAAGAGAAAAAATGGCTTCAAAAAAAAAAATAAAATAAAATAAAGAGAGACCATTTTATGATGTCATTGCTTATTATAAGCAAAGAATCCAAAAATGTTTTAGGCCATTTAATAGAATTTGGAGTGGGTTTGTAGTTCAGGAACACATGTTGGATAACTTCAAGGACAACGTCCTCCCACTATCTACCTCCTGTCACGTCCCACTTCCCAGACCCACCAGGAATCCCAGAGTTCAAATGTAATGGGCTTCTTCCATTCCCTTCCCAATATGTGCATCGAGCCACCGCTTGAGTGCTACCTTCTTGGAAAATTCTCCTTCAGATTATCAAACCTGAAATGATTTTTCATCATTCCTTAAACTCAATAGTGATTGTTTATGTATTAAGAAAATCTATCCCGCTTTTTTCCATGATCTTAAGCAAATGTCCCCATGTGTTGTCAGTAAGAGGATAAACTGTAGTGAATTTTATTGTGACCTTAGAGGCTTTGTTTAACAAAATATAATCCTAAAAGCTAATACTGAGTATTTACAATATACCGGGCACTGTATTAGGCACTTTACTAAAGTATATCAATTAATGTTCATGACAGACTTTTGCATCCCTATATAAGGAAATTAAGGAAGAAAAGGACCCTTTCTCACCCCACCCTTGATATCTTCAACCATCCTCAAACTCAGAAGAATGAAGGGGGGTGTGGACCTCCCAAAGCTTTCCCAGCTGTAGCCTTGGGTTTTCTAAGCCCCACCCTACCTGGGCCACTCTCAGTCACAATGCAGCTGTGAACTCATCTGAAGCATCTTCCAGTTTTTGCCCCACCTCTGGCGTTCTGGATATGACTTTTTCAGAACTTGACCCATGATTTTATTTTTTAAAAGACAGGCTATCACTCTGTCACCTAGACTAGGGTGCAGCTCACTGCAGCCTCAAACACATGGACTCAAGTGATCCTCCTGCCTCGGCCTCCCTCCCAAATAGCTGGGACTATAGACACATATCACCCTGCCTGGCTAATTTTTTAAAAATAGTTTACAGATTCAAGATCTTGATACGAGGCCCAGGTGGGTCTTAAACTCCTAGCCTCAAGCAGTCCCTTATCTCAGCCTCCCAAAGTGCTGGGATTAGAGTCCTGAGCCATCTTGCTGGGCCCCATGACTCTCCTTAAGAGCCTTCTGAGTTGCCTTGAGGCTCTTCCACCCAGCCCAAGTTCCTCAACACCAATCTATCACCCAGACAGAGGGATTGATTTGGCCACTACAACAAAGGGCTCTCAGAAAGAACTGCAACCACCACGTCAGGTACCAGAAGCATCACCATCGCCTCCCTGTAGTCCATCAGGGTCACACAAGCGCAGGCAGCTCCACACACACGTGAATGAAGCCAAAGGGGACAAGGAAGGACCGAAAGAGAATCTGGACGTGAACAGAGACGGGCAAACCGTGAAGTCAAAGCACAGCCACCGTGTGGCCTGAAGACGTTGCATTAATCCTGATTTTGATCCTTCTTCAAAGAATGGGGTAATTCCCTGGCAGGAAAGATGATCCCCTCCTACCTAGAGTGACCCAGAGTTCCTGAGCGCATTAGCTCATCAGAACCTCCTTGCTCCCTGCCATGAGATGAGCCTGCACAGAATGAGCTCAGCAACAACAGTGGCTGAGTCAGACGCTCGCACCGGACCATCGCACCGGTTTGAACAGCTCTCCCTCCTCTGCTCGGGTGGCTCATCTCAGGTAAACAACCTCTGCTCAATTCCTCTTATCTTACCTTCGGGTCCAGGGTCTTTCTCTCATCCCACCTTCTTCTCTCCTTCTCCCCACTCTCCAGCCTGCCCTCCCTCTCTCATGCCTATTTCTAGCCCTTGTCCTCTCCAGCAGAGGAAGGGTTAAATGTTTCCAGGAGGCCGCAGAGATGCAGGTGCCAACAGGGAAAGTGTGGGTTGGAATCTAGAATCATCTGTCGCAATTCCAAGAGCTTCTTTGGGTGAGGAGTGATCACAGATTTTACTGAATGTCTCCAGGTGAAAATTCCATAAATCTAGTGACGGTGAAACTTAATGGAAAATTAATTAAGTGAGTTAATACATATGGAGAGTGCTTGGGACAATGTCTGGCACCTAGTGAGCTACGTAAGCATTCAGAAATGAGTAAGAGTTTGGAGAAAGATGACATTTCAACATCACAGCAGTCTACAGGTTCCAGAATCCTTGCAAATGGTGGTTTGACCTTGGGAGTCTGCAACCTAAGTCACCCTCTCTGTCATCAGTGCTAAGATTTTCTGCCTCCTCCATCTCACTTCCTTCTTCCTCTTCTCTCTCTCTCTCTCACACACACACACATACACACAAAGAATCTGGGAGTTTGTGTATAGGGCTAAAGAATCCTATTCTTTTATTCTCACCACCATGCCTTACTCTCAAATCCAGTAAAAACCCTGATTTCCCTAAACCTTGTATTGGCGTGGCTTATGCAGTGTCTTTCCTATCTCCTTGGCAGTGCTTGCATTGGCTTCATAATAATAACCACTTAGAACCAAGTTGTAATTATAGCAGTGCACTGGAAAGCCTGTGCAAGAGAAAGCTTTCCTCTCCCAGATACGCTGGCAAGGGTTCTGGTTGGATTTTCAGCAAAGATCTTCTCTCTGAAAATCTCATGGAAAAAGGGGTAGGGTGGTGGAGAGAGGCAGAAACCTGGTGGTCTTCACTTCAGGACCAGCCCCTGGTGCGCTGTGCCCATGGCCGTTTGAAGCTGCCAAGGAAAAACCGCAGAAAACTTTGTTCCTTACAGAGCCAATAATAGTTCATGGCCTTCAAAATCACCACTCAAGGAGGGTTGAAGGCAAAAAAGCAGGAACTTTTCTCTCTTTTCTAAAGCTTCAAGGGGGAACATGGCTGAGAAAGGAGGAAAGCCCCCCTATTTCAGTGCCCAGGACCCACAAGAGAAGGACCAAGATTATGCCCCGAATGGGCTGCACTGGGTTGCGGCTGAGATTCTGCCCAAGGCCCTCCCGTCACAGGAGAAAGGAGGAGCAGACGCCCTCTCCTGAGACGTGATGAAAGATGTGACTCAGAAGTAGGAGGGAAATTGGCTCTGGGTTTGGGGGCCCAGAATGCCAGCAACTGGTTGCGGCCGCCAGAACGGGAGGGGGTCTCCAAGGGAAAAAATAGCAGTGTCTCCAGTTCACTCGTTCTTCCTGCTTAGATGGTTCGGGAATATGCCAGACACAGAGTGGCTGGGTCCAAGGCCACTCTCACAACCAAAGGGCCCTCTGCAGATACTGGTCGAGTACAGCTTCTGTGCCAGGCACTGCTCGGGATACAGGACTGACAAATGAACTGGGAGAGGTGGCATGGGCTCACAAGGCAAGGTGGTAACCTGGCTTTGGTGTGGCCACATGATAGAACGTCAGAGCCCGAGAGCTCTACATAAGCAAACTGAGACCCAGAGAGGGGACAGGGCTTGTCGCAGACTCACAGCTCCCCGGGTGGCTGGCAAGACCTCACTTTGGTCCTCAGGACAATGTGTGAGGACAGTGCAGAAAAGCTGGTACAAGGTCCCATTGGGAACCAACTCCCAGGTAAAGATGCCAACTCATAGCTAGTCACCACCCCTTTGTCACCTATGAGGCACATGATGGACCCATATGTGGTCACTGCAAGCATCTCATTACACATATATGATTTTCCTGTTCTAGCTCAAGGCCTAGGACCTGCGATTAATAAGCCCCTAACCTGAAGAAAATCAAAGACATCTGAAGGACTGTCCACACACATACCTGTGAGAGCAAGTTTTTCAGTCACGCACCATGAGGCTTGTGAACCTTTGAGCTATACTTTAGCAAAAAGCAAAGGGACTCGCAGCTGACTTAAATACTGTACCATCTTCCTGAGGCCTTTTAAAAAACAAGCAATGCCTTCGGTAGCAGAAACGCGATTCCGTTCAGTTGGAGCCTTTAACTGACTTGCTAATTTTACAGCAAGAATTGCTTCCTCTCTCACATTTGCCAGTCTGACTTTTCATGATTTTCTGCTTTCTATTTTATTTTCTAGGAATACACAATAAAATAGCAAGAGGCCCCTGATCCTAGATTCTCTAAGGGTTAAGGATAGGGGTATGTGGAGTTCCAGAATCACAATCACAGAGTGGGAGGGATTTCTGGTTAGAAACGCACATTCCTGGGTTCTAGCTCTGGTTCACTAATTCAGAACATCTCAGAGCAGGGCCAAGGAATCTGCACTTGAACTAGGTCCCCTCCCTCCCCCCCCCATCCCACCCCCACCCCGTGCAATTATTCTGCACGCTGTAGATTGACAAAAACTGCTCCCCCCATGCCTGGAGGAAGGAAAACCACTGGGAAAAATCATAACACTACAGGCCTGCTGTGCCCTCAGAGTTTATAATCTGAAATGGAACCAGACACGGAAAAGGTACACACAGGAAGAGAAAAGCAGGAAGTGTGCAGTTGACGCTTCCCGTCTCAGAACAGTCATCGCGCTTGACAACATGTGTCCCTGGGACAGTGAACTCAGTGGTGACGAGCGCGTCAGACCCATTCAGTGTTGTCACCCCAGTACCTGCCTGGAGCCCGGTGCAGAGAACACACGTATTCAGTAAACGAGTGCTGAGCAGACAAATCAGGCTTTTTCCTGGGAAGACACAAGGAAACGCACTAGGAAAGATTTCCCCAGCCTTGCTCAAGTTCTTTTTTTGTCCCCTACATTTCAATGTGTGGGTTTCCCTGTGGGCCACACACCAAATTCTCCAGGTAGAATTGCAGGACAAAACCCAAGGGAAGCTTAGACGCTACCCCGTTGGCTGCCAAGGAGAAAGTGACCCCGGGGAACGTTTTTTACCTTCTGGAAACCAGCAACTGTCTGTTTCCAAAAGTCCCAGCTCTGGGGAGCCCGGCTTGCTCAGTCTCCAGGATACCGGAGCTAAGCTGCTAACCATACACCCAGGAGAAACGTGGAGGAAATGGCACAGTCTGTTCAGAACTGGCCGCCACACCCTTGGGAACAGGTGTGGGTGAAATCATGCGTGGGACCAGCAAAAATCTGTTGCACCCTCATCTTTGCCCCACCGACTTTCGGGGTGCCAGAATGCCATCCTGGATGATGCATTCTTTTGGCTTTTTCCTGCTTTTTTAAATTGAAAATGCTCCCGGATTTTGTTTGAACCCCAATTCACGTTAGCATGTAAATTACTTACTGCACTGGTTTGCGAGGGCTGTTGTAACAAAGGGTCACAGACTGCGGCGTGGCTTAAACAGAGGCATTTATCATCCCACAGTACAGAAGGCCAAAATCAAGGTGTCCACAAAATCAAGGTCCCTTCTGGGGCTGTAATGGAAGGATCTGAACCAAGCCTCTCTCCCTGGCTTGAGGATGGCACCCTCTCCTTCCACCGCCTTCCCATCATTTTCCCTTTGTGCAAGTTCCTGTGTCCAAATTTCCCCTTTTTGTGAAGACACACATATATTGGATGACAGCCCACCCTAAGAACTCACCTCAACTTCCTTGTCTTTCTAAAGACCCTCTCTCCAAATAAGATCACGGTCAGAGGTACTAAGGGTTCGGACTCCAACACAGGAATTTAAGGAGGACACGGGTCAACCCACAAAACTTGCCTAACCTTTCTCCTAAGGCAGTGGTTCTCAACCGTTCTAACGCTGTGGCCCTTTAATACAGTTCCTAAGAGGTGCGACCCACAGGTTGAGAACCACTGTCCTCGGATAAGGCAGAGAGAAGCTTGAAGAGACAGGGATGCTGAGTGTCACCAAAATGAAATGACGGCAAAAATCTGCACCCTTGGGGGAAGCGAGAAGGGACACGCAAGCTGATGCCTGTGTGCAGGGCTGGGCTGTACTTTCCTGGTCCTTGTGTGACTGTTCCATTTGGAGACACCTCTATTTCCCTCTGCACCTGACCTCAGGTCACAGGTGAGACGGCCCGCGGCCCTGTCCCACCCGTGGAAGGTAGCAATGCGGGGTCCCGAGATCTGCCCACCAGTCCATTTCCCAAAGTCCTCTGTCACCCTGAAAACCTGCAGCCAGACTAAACCCCCTCCAAAGGCCACTGGGGAATACTGTCTTTACTCTTGCATTGCCTCAAAATATTTTCTACTTGTGACAAGCGGAAGCCTCCTGTCACCTTTGATACATTGTAATTTCTTTCCATGGTGGCTGACCTGGGATCTAATGCCTGTTCTTTCACCACCTGTGTGGCCTGAAGCAAATTACTTCACCTCTCTGGGCCGTGGTCTTTTCATCTGTTGGCGGAGATAGCGTTGGCCCTCAGCATTATTGTGATGGTTAAATAGGAGAGCATATGTAAATCGTGGGCACATTATCCGCCACTCAGCAACACACAACTCCTACCTTTCTCTGTGTGCAGCAGATAAGAAATGTTCCCCAGGGGCGGTGCCTGTGGCTCAAAGGAGTAGGGTGCCGGCGTGGGGGCCCGCCCCCCCCCCCCCCCCCCCGCGCCGGGGCGGCCCCCCCCCCACGCCCCCCCCCGCCCACCAAACAC
>CAUYPK010098340.1:0-21493 GCA_963574355.1 Loris lydekkerianus | reverse complement strand
GTGAAGAATAATAGTTAGATTCTTGGTTAATGAGCCAGTGATACTGGACCTCGACCTGATTTAACTGCCTCTAACCTTTTTTTTGGGATACAGGGCCCAAAGGTGAAGGGTAAATAAGGGTAGCAGGGGAAGAAGGTAGGGTGAAAAACATTCTTAAATCACATACACTTTAAGTTGTTTATTGTCACTCGCAACCTTTCTGCATTTTCTTTCTACTAGCATATGGAAATATATTAGTGTTCAATATGGTTAAAAGTCACAACATACAGAATCATTTTATCTATCTAAAACTGTATTTAGAAAAAAATCCATAAGTAACTGATACTGTAGGTAACTTAAAATTTTTATTATCTGTGTTTTTTGTTTTTAAAAATGAACATTATATATATTTTAAAGTCTTAGGTTAGTATAACTAACTTGCATATACCAAATAATCCAAAATGAGTTTTGGCAGACTCTAAGATAAGAAATAATCTTGATCAAAATGAAATTCTCTAGGAAGACTAGGAGGATTAATTGCTTTGACTATTGTTTTCTTCATATTTTAACTTCTCTATAATAAGCATATATCACCTTTATATTAAAAATAAGTTTCATTTTAATAGCAAACATATTATTTTCCATTTTATTTCATGATATTTTAAATGAGTTAAGTTTGATAATGCCTTATGATGATTATTTCTCCATTAAGTAAATGTCAGGTCTCAGAATTAGTATTTTGAAATTTGGCATGTAATTACTGTTCTCTCCTGATGACACTGAAATCTATATGTTAGTCATTATGCTCAGTATAGACTGCCAGAGGCAGAATCTGTATCCACACTAATTCTAGTGCCAGTGCCACCTAGTTCACTCCCTGCTTCACCATCAACAATAGCAATCTGCTGGTTGACCTCAGCCAGTATCTGTAATAAGTAGGTCTGGAATCCCAGAGCCAGAGACGAATCTAAAATCTACACCACTGTCACTTCTACAATCACTTTTATCTATAGGCAGGCTCTAGAAATGAATAGGCATAGGAGAGGCTGGAAGAGTCATGGCCACTTTAAGTACCTGATTAGCCCACAGCTCTGTGAAATATTTTTCTGGATCTAGGGTTTTGTTCAGGAGTGGAAAATTTTAAACAAGTCCAAGCCTGACGAAGCCCTTGGGAAGAATGATTTAGAAGCAGTAGCAGCTGCCAGCTAAGGTGAGGTATTCATCTACCACTAGATTCCTTGGAGTTAACCTCCCATGCCTTTTATATTCCCTCACTAGTGTTTCTGTCTAAGCCAGACCTACCTAGAGTTTCTGGGCCCCAACACTCTGGCTCTATGAAAGACCCACATGGACATGGAATTAGAAGACTTTTCCTAGTGGAAATGGTTTGTGGTGTTCCATAGCTATCAAGGGATATCCTTTAATATATGCTGGATCAGAATATTTCACTAATCTACCTAATCTCTTGCCAGGTGCTTATTCACACTTGGGCCCTTTCAGACATGTGGTAGGAACACCTGGACAAGACTGACGGAGCCATTGCTATATTGGGGGGCATCTCCATGTAACTTAAAAGCAGAGACAAGGATTAGAGTGAGCCATATTATCTTACTTGTATCTGTATTTGTCTTTTCCGTATGACGTAAGAACCAGAACAGGCAAGAAACTCTATTTTCCTCTGCTATACCCCTCTTTAATAAAAGGATTTGTTCTGTGAAATTTGTATTCAGTCAAAAGACCACACTAAAGGATCCAGAAGATCATATGTGGCCCAAGGCCACAGGTTTCTCAACCACGAATGGATGTTTGTACATTGGAAGGTTGTTAATTTTTGCATATAATTTAAACATTTCTGTTATTATTAATTGCTTTTCTATAATTACATTAACTAGACTTTCCAATAACATATTAATAGAATTTTAATTATGCATTCCCTAGTTAAACCTCCTGACTTTAGTGGTAATTCTTGGTGACTGTACACATGTACACATGATCATGTACACATGATCCTGGTTTATAAAATAGTATGTTGTTGTGTTTATATACCTAGTATTTCTCATACAAACTTTAAAATCAGGAATGCATTTATTTTTGAACTTTATCAAATACATGGTCAAAGAAATGATGGGTTTTTTTTGTTCTGACTTACTAATATGGTGAATTATATTAATATATGATATATTCCCTAATACTAAAACATGTTTATATTCCTACATTAAATGTGTTTGTGAAATTCTTAGTAAACTTTTTTATACCAAAATAAATAATAAAATTGACATTAATGTTCTCTCACAGTAATAACTTTATGAATGCATTATCAATATTTTCTGGACACAAAAATTTTTGGAAGCTTTTCATTATTTTTTTCCCTCAAAAAATATCCAATGTGCTCAAGACTAATATGAAGCCAGTAGATGATCTGATTCATGCCCACATATGAGAAAATCTCAATTCAATTCAAGTTGGGGGGAGAGGAGTGTAGAAGGGGGGTCAAGGGAGATGGAGAGGGGAGAAGGGAAGGAGATTCATGTGCTCCCACTTAATGGGCACAATGTAAGGGTGTATGGTACACCTTTTGGGTATAGGACACAACTACAAGAGGGATTCAATCTACCTAACAAATTCAAATATTGTAACCTGGTTGTTTGTACCCTCACAACCTGAAATTTAAAAATAATAAATAAATAAAATATTAATTAATTAATTAAAAAACTATGCAAAAAACTTGAACAAATTCTGAAATTAAATGTCTCTTAGAAGTCTTGCAGAATTTGCTATATAAAACTGCCTTACTGGTGAATGGTGAGCTTTTTAATATTTTTCGTTAACATATGACCATTATAAATGTAGTTAATATGATGTCGGTTTATATAATTCATAGCTTCTTAGAAAATCATCCATTTAATCTAGATTTTCAGAACATGTACATAGACTTGAGACAGTAATTTACTGAGTATATAAACCAGAAGTCTATCTTTTTCAAGTTATTTTTCAACTTACTTCAGTTGTACATTCTTGTAACTAGAATAAATTGTTCTATGTTTATATTATTTGTTCTAGTCATTGAATTTTCTAATTAAGAAAAATTATCTCCCTAAATCCAGCTCATTTATGATTTTCAGCACTAGTATGTTTTCACTGAAAATTATTCTTGATTTTCAGCCCTGGTGTGTGTGTGTGTATTTTATTTTATTTATTTATTTTTTTTGCTGCAGTTTTGGCCAAGAGTGGGTTTGAACCCGTCACCCTCAGTATATGGGGCCAACACCCTACCCACTGAGCCACAGGTGCTGCCCAGGTGTGTATTCTTTATTTCTGTATTTTCAAAGGTTTTTTAGTTGAAAATTGAGGATTGCTTTGTCAGTGACTGTTATTCAGAGAATTGTAAACCAAAATTTTGAAAATGAAGATTATTAATGGTCTAAATCCACTATAATTATTCATGACAGTTATTGAATTTCTCTGCTAATGAAATTTATTTTGTATTCCATAACTCACTATGGTGAACAAACATAATAACTTTATGATATAAAACACTGGAAACAATTTCGATAGGAAAACTGCTAATTTAAGAAAATGATTGATTGGCCAATTTTTTTAATATGCAAAAAATATCATCACATGGAATACTTTGAATCAGTTTATCTATATATTTAAATAGAACATTTTTTAACTTGCTAGTATAAAATGAGTGTTTGATAGATGGCTTGTGTTAACATAGGTCAGTGAAGAAATATTGATTTTACTCAGTACTACTGAAAGTTTTATAATTTTTTTTTGTGTTTAAATGCCCAAAATATCTCTTTCTGTTATTGAATAGGTCAATTTTTTTTTTTTTTTTTTTTTTTTTTTTTTTGTCTCTTCTGGTATTGAAAACTTCGGGGATATATTTACCATTATCTAATCAATATAAATCAATTATATTTATATACTTCAATTGACCTAAATAAATTATTTACCTTTTTAATGGCCTCCTAAAATATGATGGGTACAGTAAGATTGACACTGGTTGTCTTTGTTGTATTTTTAGTCATAAGTTCAAGTCTTCCCAAGAATTCTACTTATACATATATTAAACTGAGATCCTTCAACTACAGTTATTTTTATCCAGACTTTCAGTATTAACTCTAATCCTTATTTTCATGTGGACTTCAAAGTTATTGTCAAGTCATAGAATATAGTGATTTTTTTAGGATGTGTGCTTGTATATATATATCATTTACCTCTAAATAAATGCTGATTTTTATCTTACCTAGGGCATTTTAAAGTCTTTCTCCTCAAAAGGAGGTAGGAGTTGTCTATTTGCTTATATATCTAAGAGGCAAATTTTAAGAAGAAAATAATATTTAGGAACTGATGCTCTTCTTACAACTACTTCTGAGAAATACCAGGGAGCTCATAGGTTGAATAAAATAATTATGTGTTACATGGTCCACTATATTATTTTCTTAAAGATACTTATTTTGTGTAAATAAATTTGTTTTTGTCTATTTTTTCGAATCAATATTTTTATATTTTGAACATTTTATTTCAAAATAAAATGACAATATAAATGCATGTTTCAGGAATATTTATACAGTTTTAAACTACAATTTTGGTCGGAGTTTTTTTGGTTCCTTTAAAAGCTGAGTGAAATTTAATGTGACGTTATTTTGGCTTCTTAAAAAATTTCCTTTTTACTCTGCCCAACAATATAATAGAATGAACTAATTCCACAGCTTGGATTATGAAACATAGAACAATTAATGACTAAACAAGGTAGGAAATAAACAGTAAATGTTAGCTCAGAAATGATACACCATTTATTTGCTTTACAAAACAGAAATAGAAATATTGCTCAGTCCCGGTTGACTCCTTCTGCATGGCGCAATCTTAATTAAACTTCTCAAAGTTGTCAGTAATTTTCTGTTTGAGAGAGTGGAAAGCAGAAAACTTACAGGAGAGGTCATTTCAAGTAGAGATGAACCTGTAGGCATTTACCACCAATGGTTATAATCCCTTCTGCCCTATCCTGATAGGAAACACGTCAGCTAGTTTTTAACTTTCTTCTTTTCAGAATCTATTTTCTAGTTTTGAAGAAAAAAAAAAAAAAAAAAGGATACCTGAAAGAGTCATACCTTTAACACTTAAAATTTCCTTCAAACATTCCAGAGATAACCAATGTAAGCATTTTCTGTATGTGGTTAAAAATACAAAAATTACTGTGTTAATAAAGATAAAATGTATAATTTTATCCTTCCTTTTGCTAGGACATTGGTTTCCCAGTAAAATTCCATTTCTATAGATCCCAATTCCCTCACCTATCTATTTTCTGGAGAATGGCCTGTTTCTGCCTAACTGAGGGAATTACTTTAGAAAACTTTAAAGTGCTAGCCATGGTCAACTACAGAAAATTTGGAGAGTTATGAACCTTTGAGATTTTCAGAAGTGAGCTAATTTATGAAAACAAATTTTCAATCTAGAAATCTTATTCACACTTGCTAGTTTATGCTCTGCTATCTAAGCCTAGGGCCAATTGACACATGGAGAATGTCTTGCCTATTACTTTGGCCAATATAGATTTTCCAGTCTGATGATGGCATGCATATATCCCCAGCCCTCCTGAGGAATTAAGAATCCTAGACATTGTGCTGAAGGCACTACTTACAGCTCCTTTCAGGAAAGTCTATCAGACAGGTTATGGTTCAATCAATTCCTCGTGAAAAGAGAGATGGCATGAAGTACTGGTACCTGTCACCAGCACACACTTGGCCCATGTGCTAACTGCTGATAACAGAGATAAATCAGTTGAAACTTTTCTTCTTCTTTGTTTTAATCTTGACCTTAGTAGTCACTAAAACATCTGTCAAGTAAAATGTCATTCCAGAATTTTAGCTCTAGAATATCATTAAACACAACAGATTTCCACACTGGTTTACCTTTTCTTTACTTTTACATTTCCAAAGCTAATGCTGTGCTATGTTTTTTGTTGTTGTTTGTTTGTTTATTTGTTTTTGAGACAGAGCCTCAAGCTGTCACCCTGGGTAGAATGCCTTCACATCACAGATCACAGCAACCTTCAACTCCCAGGCTTAAGCAATTCTTTTGCCTGAGCCTCCCAAGTAGCTGGGACTACAGGCGCCCGCCACAATGCCCGGCTATTTTTCGGTTGTAGTTGCCATTGTTGTTTGGCGGGCCTGGGCTGGATTCGAACCTGCCAGCTCTGGTGTATGTGGCTGGCACCTTAGCCCCTTGAGCTATAGGCACAGAGCCAACTATGCTCTGTTTTGTGAGTGTTCTAAAGAGTAGCCTATGACGCTTATAGAAATATATTTTAAAATAATATTTTATTACTGATCCTAATAATTGTTCAGAGAAAGCTAGTCCAAGATGCTGATGAATCCTTGCTTATATTTATAAATAAATAAAATAAGTTTCTCTGAAATTCTATAGCAAGTCCCAAACAATCCAATACAAAACTCAAAACTTCATCTAATGGTATAATATTTAGATTAAGGTTATGCAAGTTTGACTTGAATTGAGTAATATAACTTAATGATGCTGATAATTAAGTTAGGGGCCTCTACAACTACATATTTAGGGTCCATTTAAACCTAGACCCTAAATACTAGAATGTCTTGCAATAGTAAGTACTTTTAAATTTACTTTTATTTGGGAGGAAAGTTCTGGCAAAAAAATGGAAAACGTGCTAGACAAACTCCAAAAGAACTGTCATACTCTATACTTTTTGAAATCATGAAAATAAGACCAATCTTTAAAAGAAGGTGTCTACAATAAAATTATTTCTTAGATGTATCAGTTTGGAGTGTCAGAAATACACGTGCAGGTGACTATATACCACAAAATATATTTTTTAAATTCAAGGATTATCACCTTGAGATTCCATTATTTTTGATATCATCTCAAATTTGAAAGAAGCCCATTGAAAATATTCTATCATTGGCAAGAATTAAGGTTAGCATTAAATATATGTACTTTCATTTCATTACACTCTCTCCCCTCACACAGCCTACCCCTTGATTAATGTTACAGTGTGTGATTAAAATCCACCCAAATACAGAGTTTCAAAAGCTGACAGTGTTGGAAATGTACATACTTTCAGATGCGTCTGGCATAAAAAAGATCTTATATATGTTAATATATTTAATTATTCATGAAATTTGAACACTGGGTATACTTTCTCCTTTTTCATAGTGGCTGACAATTACTTTTCTTTCTTTCTTTCTTTTTTTTTTTTTTTTTTTAGAGACAGAGTCTCACTTTGTCACCCTTGATAGAGGGCTGTGGCGTCACATCTCACAGCAACCTCCAACTCTTGGGCTTAGGCAATTCTCTTGCCTCAGCCTCCCAAGTAGCTGGGATTACAGATGCCTGCCACAACACTTGCCCATTATTTTGTTGCAGTCTGGCCGGGGCTGGTTTTGAACCCGCCACCCTCGGTATATGGGGCCGACACCCTACTCACTGAGCCACAGGCACCACCCTGACAATGACTTTTTAAATGTCACACTAGGGAGTAAAGCAAATGCTTTAAAAAAGTATGAAGTTATTTAAGTTGTTTACTATGATGCTGACATAATATATAATGACATATTTTTGTACAATCAGATACAAAATGAAAAGTGATCCTTTAAATTGATTTTCTAGAATGCATTCTCTATATTTGCTGTCAATCCCCATTAAATGAGCAATTTTTATGGCATATTGGTGATGTGATAAAATGACAAAAATAATACTTCCCACCTGCTAATGACAACTTTTTTCCATCTTGAGGAAAAACAATTACACATAAACCAAATTAGCCTGTTAAAAGAGGATGGTGGATAATGAATGCCAGCAAAACAGATGAGAAAGAGGCAAGAATAATGGTAATGGGAAAAGTGGAATTTAATATTATGCTTTAATACCCAACACATATAATTGCAAATATAAAAAAAAAAATCATTACACTAATATGAAATGACAAAGCAAAACACAAGATCCAGCCTTAGAGAAAACACTATTTTAATCATTATATTGTGAATATAATAGTGCTTGTAATTTCTTGTTATTTTTAAAAATGTTCAGTGAAACAGTTATTACTATAAAGCCTGGCTATGCTAAAATATGTCAAACTGTTAGTGTTTTGAATTTCAGGGAAAAAAATGAGGATTTATTTTATAATTCTGCCAATAAATATTTTGGTTTTAAGATAAATATTGGTATTTAAGTGACTAAAGTATTACTCTATTTATTCATTTCTTTTATGAATGATCTATTCACTTAGAATATTTGAAGACTGTATTCAGGTAATCATGATTTCTTTATTTTTGAATGTAATTTAGGATTTTTGGGTTTATAATTCATTTTAATACTACTAAAGTTTCTCATTGTCACTTATTTTAAATTTCACTCACGTGACATATAAAATAAATACATTCTCTCTAATTTTGAGTTTGTCAAGATTTGGTTGATCTTTTCCTCTGAGGATATATGCTTTTATATAAAGTTCTCTATTTCAGAAAAATAATTGCAAATCTTCTAATCAAGTAATGAAAAAAGACAAGCAAAACTTTGTCATGCTAAAAAGTAGAGACATTTGTCAAGTAATTGGAGTGGTTTGTTACATGCTAGACAACTGAATAAACTTGCTACAAAGACTCTTGAAAATTGTCTAATATTTTGTTGTGAAACTATACCATTTCTACTGATATAAACTGTCCTTTTCCTAGTCAACATTCTTTAAAACATTGTAGGATGAATTTTATGATCATAAGCCTGCTTTTAAATTCTTTAAATTTCTAACTCTTGTTTGAAACAATTTTCTCAAAGTCTGCGTATATTCAGAGATTTTGAAATATATGTGCTATGGACTGAATGGCATCCCTCCGAAATTCATATCATGGAGTCTGAACACCCAAAGTGGTGATCCTTAGACATGGGGCCCTGGGCAGGTAGTAAGACTTAGATGATGCCAGGAGGCAGGGGCTTTCATGATGTGATTAGTGATCTTATAAAAAGGGACACCTGAAAGCTTCCTTCCCCTCTCTCCCTTTTCCTCTCCGAACATATGCAGGAGTCACATGAGCATATCTGCACCTAAAAGAGAATGGGGAAGTGAGGATGGGTTTGGTAAGTGCCCACCTAATGTGTACAATGTAGGGGTATATGACACATTTCTTGAGTGAAGGACTCAACTACAAATCAGACATTGGACTTTACCTGTTAGATTCAAATAATGTAATCTAATCATATGTGCCCTTATATTAACCCAGAAAAAAACCCCAAAAAACAAAAGACTTTGCCCTAAAAGGATTTCTTGTGAACTTGTCTGAAAACAGTTATTTTCTTTTCTGGAGAAATGTACTGCAATAGTGATTTTTTAGTGACTAAATCAGCATTGTGCAACCCTCTGTGCAGAACTCAACAGAGGTATCAATAACATTTGAATAATTAGGCCTACAAAGAAATATCAAAGTATTCTTTAAAGATACTTCCATTCCCTAATGAATTACAAATAGATGCTATATATGTTTACATTTTTTTATTTGTTCCCTAAAGCAATTTTGATGTTACATTGTCAGGTACCAGCCCCAACCATGCTGTGGGTCCCCTCCTGGTGGGTTGATCAAAATGAGAGGACAAAGAAAAATGAAAAAACAAGAGACAAAGAGAAAGTTTAAGAGTTAGCCAGGCCAGGAGTCTGCATGCTCTTCTTCATGAGGTTCAACACAGCATGCAGAATTTCATCCCAGACTAGCTCCCTTTTTATTTCATATGTCATCATTGTTTTAATCATAAATCTCATGAGGGAAAGGCAAACTATTACATTATGGTTCTTGCTGCACTTGCATTTTTCTAACTAGACTATTTCTTTAACTACATTAATTCTATGGATTTACTTTTCATTTTTATTACTTTTAGGTAATTATGATCTTTAACACAAACAGAACGTGGAAACAGTCCGAAAGCAGGATGTCAGAGAAGACCCAAATTCAACCACGCACAAAAATCACCAGAGTCACAATTAATAATCAAGAATTTTACCTCCTTACCTGGTCCAGAGCAAATCCCACCATCTTTAACAAAGTTTAAACATTCTGTATACCCTAACTTTACAAAAGCTCTTCCTCTCTCGGAGCAAATAGCCCTGTGCCACTGGGCAAGTCTTGTCTGCTTTGAGACCTCCACCACTATGAGTCGTGCTTGGGGAGGGGTGAAATTTCAGGAAGATGCCTCTTGAATTTTAAAGGCTCCAGGCCTCTGGAAGCGCGTCTTGTGCTGGGTTTAGGGTTTCCTACAGCCACTTCTCTCCCGTTTCTGTTTTCCTTTGCCTATCCTCTACAATCATTGTCTTAATTCAATTTCTAACCTACTTAGAACTAATATTTGTATGTTGGTTTTAAGCTTATTAAATCACTTTTACTAGCAATGCAAGCACATCAAGACATGACTCTTCCCTTAAGTACTCCCACATGCACCCACACTATATTATAATTTTTGTTGTATTGTCCCAAATTGATGTTTGTACAATGTTCTGATTCAGAGTACAATACTAAGATCTTTTCATTTTCACATTGTTTTTCTCACTTCCAACATTTCTAATGATCACACTAAATCTTGTATTATGACAAGTGCCAAGGCTATATCATATTTGCATATTGCTCACTCTTTTGAAAATGTGATTGATCTTATTGGTTGATCCATACTTTTTCCTCGAACTGCTCCATTCATTTTCTTTATATATGAAGAAGAAAAAATAATGTATCGGCCGACATAAATCTAGCTTTTTTTAATCACTTTTTAGTTAAAATGCATTTTTACTTTTAACCAGATTTCTACCAGTTTTTAGTATTGGCTTTTAGTTTCAATAAAAAGGGAGCATGTGATAAAACATGATATGGTTACACTACTGAATTTGAAACGAAACACAAGTTTTTTTAATTCTCTTGAGAGTAAGAAGCTCTTCTTAAGAAAAGAATGATTGTTTTGGTCATAAAGATATGTAATCAGCTGAGTCTGGTTTAAACCAATCATATTTGATCAATGACAACTTCCTCAGGTAGCAGATTTCTTGAAATCTGTCAGGCAGTTATAGTCTTTTTCCTCTGCCCAGGTTTAAAAACTCAGCCAATCAGAAATAATCTCCCTACAGTAACCTCCATTCACAGTTGCAGTTCAACCAGTCCTTAAATGTTCTCACTTCCCAAAGTCTCCCAATACCTGAGAGCCCCACTTTCTTATACCCTATATAAGACTAATGCTTTGTTTTTCCTCCCTTACTATCTTCCTGGGGGGAGGGGGAAATGATTACTAAAACAAAACAACAGCAGCAACAAAGCTTTTATTTCACACAATGAATAATGGCGTCTTCTGCACCCTTCAATAAAATTATAGCTAAATAGTCTATACTTTTAATGTCTTACTCCACAAAAAATCACTATAGTTCATTGAGTGAAGGAATATATTCCATACCTATATTTCTTCCTATGTCGTGTAGAATGATTTATTGTACATTGTAGGCTCTTGATATATCAAATGATTGAAAGATGTTTGAGTTGCAAAGTATTTTAGGTTTTATACAATTGACTGGTATCATAACTTTAGATTTTAGTACTAGAAATTTTGTTTTAAGAAAATTTCACATCAAATCTAACTTTTAACTAAAACAGCATAATGGTTCTGGGCCAAGCTAACCCTCTCCTATTTTTTTCATTTTCCCCTTTATTCCCTCTGCTTTTTCTGATGCTTCTTCTTACCAGCTGAGACTTTGCTAAATAGAGTTAAGCAACTGATCTCTTTCTATCTCCTCATTCAAAGAAAGAGGGACCTGAGGCCCTGATGACTTCCTCAGCACCTCATTAATTACATATATATGTAAATCTTTCTCTCTTATAACTGAATGAATTCCCATGATATGCAATTCTTTTAATTATGATATTTCAAAATATATTATCATTTTTATTCACATGAATTTATTAATTTGTAAAAATTTGGTTATATTTTATGTTTTTATCTTTTATTTTAATCTTTTTATTAAAAATTATATACATTTTAATTATTACTTCCTAATATTGAGTGCCATAGTTTATCATATATGTTTATATTATTTTTAGACTATTTATTTGTTTTATTTATTAACATATCTTCAGTAAGCATCTTATTGTTAAGTTTTCATATTATTTAAAATTAAAATTTATAATAATTACGCTTTTACATTACACTTCTCTAATATATCTTATGCCACTGGCAACAAGTCAAAATATTAATAGCAATGAAAGTTTAATCAACCTCATTTTATTTATACTTTTAGTAGAAAGTATGTTATAGCCTTTGTTACACATACATTCATTATTTGTAAAAAACAAGCTTTTGAGTTTTATTATGTAATTAAGTTAATCTTTTAATTAATTTATTAAACATATATATATTCACCGTCTCTCATTTACTAGCTACCGTTACATGCACTATGAATGTATCAGTGAACCAAACAGACATGCCCTCATGAAGCTTGGACTCTAAGATAAAAAAAAGAAGAATGTGATAAAATATATGGAATATCACATAACGGTAAGTATTATGGAAACAATAATAAAGCAGAGTTTGGGAAATGAAAAATGACATTTTTAAAGGCAAATTGTAATACAGTGGTGGGGAGGCACAGTGCAATGGCAAGATGACATTTTAACAAAGACATGAGTGATGTGAAAAAATTAGCAGGAAAATATACAGACAAAGAACATTCTGGACAGAAAAATAGAGCAATACAAGACACTAAAGCAGAAGATGCAAGGATTGTTCAAAGAGCAGTTATGAAACTAGTTGGACTGAGTAGAGCATATAAAGGGGAAAAATACAAGACATGTGGTCAAAAATGTGAGAGGCCAGACTATATGCAAGACTTCAATCTGAGCAGAGTAAAGAACTTTATTGCAGGGCTCTGAGCTGACAAGTGACCTAATATGCCCACATTTTAATGGGGTAGCTCTAGCTGCTCTATCCAGAATAAACTTTTAGTTTATCAATAGGAATGTCAGAGAGAAATATAAGAAGTTATTTGAGTGCACTAATAAAGACAGTCACCAGGATGGCCAATAGGTTTTGCTCAGGGATTGGATGGAAAGGGAAAGAGGGAGAAAGGAGAAGGGGAAGGGAGACATAGAAGAGGGAGAGCGAAGGACAGAGAGGTCAAATGATGGCCCTCAGGTTTGTGGGTTGATAGAACTGCTAATAACTGAGACAAAGCAAGTTGCCAGTAGAACAGGTTTATGGTGCCAAGATTAGTGGTTCAGCTATACATGTGGCATTAGGAATATCAAGTACACAGACAAGAGATGATAGTTCAATAGATGTATCTTGATTTCATGCTGGAGATAATACAAAGTCTCTAAACAACCAAGGTATGAATGTGATTTTTAAAAACAACTTTAAAGAAAAAGTCCAACTACTGAGCCCTGGGACACTCCAACTTTAAGATGCCTGTGAGAAATCAGGAACCTGAAAAAGAGACTGAGTTTTAGCAACCAGCAGGTAAGAAGCAAACCAGGAGGGGGGTCCCTGAAGCCCAGTGACATGTTGTTTGTTTTTGGTTTTGTGTTCATGAAAGAAGGAGAGAGTGAAAAATATTAATTAATAATTAATTTGTCAAATATGTGAGCACTAATATTGTCTTAAAAAACTCTGTGCAAGACTAAATAGACCTAATATGGAAATGTTGTGAATTTCCCTGAGCTATGTAGTAAGCAATTCTAGACAATTTACATATACACAAAAGTGTTTTATTTTCAAAAAAAAAAAAAAAAAACAAAAAAAAACTTTCCAGAAAGTTTTAGAACTTTTAGAAAAACTTTCTAAACTTCTAGAATTAGCAGTTATATGCTTCTGAAAACACAGCCTTGTGCTTACTCCTGCCTCTGGATTTTGAAAGAATCAAATTCATATTGGTAGCAAAAAAGTGGCCTAAATTCTTAATATTTTCTAATTATTTCAATTGGTTACATACTTATATGTTCTTAAGTTAGCTTGTCCAGTTACATTTAGCTCATACCATGGTGTGACTTTAATTCCGCTAAGTAATATTTCTGTCATTAATTCTTGAATATAATTCAAACCTCTAGGTATTACTAAATACAGGCATGAAGTAGCTGAGCAAAATAGAAACAATCAGATTGAAAACCACTTCCTGGTTTCTCAGCCTAAAAGACAACTAATGAAATGTTTGACCAAATAACATCCCAATGCTCTCACACTGTTACGCCAGCAGTTCTTTGCCAAGTCCCTTAAGATGTGGTATCATTGAGAGCACGGATTGGTATCTCTTCGGAAATAAATAGACAAATTGTATGACTTCTTGTTAGATGTACTTTTAAAACAGCATTTCTCTTATTCAAGGCAGGGATTCGTAATTATGTTTCTAATAGCAACAGCAGCCACTTTCCTGATGTTAGCACCAATCTCAGTTCAATTCATGCTTCGCTCACTACATGGTAGACCATTTGCTTTGCATTCTCCTGGGCACATGAAAGAGTCAGACTACTTTCCACCCACCTATCTTCATGGATTATAATACAACTATGCCCAAGTGAACTTCTGCAGCAAGATAGCAACCTGTGTTTTCACATCACAGTCGTTTCAAAGTGAAAGTAAAGGACATAAATAGGATTTGGCATGTAGATAAACTTGCCTTTTAGGTGTATTTAAGGACCTGGGGGATATGATGCAAATAGAAGGAAATGCAAATTGAGAAAATGTATTCATAAAATTACCATATAGTTTGTTATGCCCTCATATTTCCAAGCTGGTCAATTTTTACCAGTTTAGAACAATGAAAATAAAAGGCAGTCTCTGTTAATAAATAAGTCCAAATTTATTTATTCATTTATTCTTACAAACATGAATATTTGTATAATTCATTCTACACAAATAGATTTTCCTTAGGCATGTTAAAAAGAACCCCCATGTAATAATCAGATAGCCTTTTAAGGTAGGCATTATTCTCATTTGACTTGCAAAAATACTGAAGAAAAGGGAACATTTAAATTGCATAGTGCTCAACATTTTTTATTTTATATTCTTATTTCAGACATTATTTGTTGCCTAACTGGCAGGTTTCTCCCACTAAATTTCTTGATTACCAAATATGGCTCTAAGTCTGTCCAGTTATTGGAAGATATAAATTTCATGGGTCCCTCCCTAGACCCAGGAGTTAAATATTAATTACTGTAAATCCATCTCCACAATTCTCTTCCTCTAATTAGACATCATGCAGGTGGCAAAACACAAAGGGGATAGAAGAGAGACTCTTGCTACTGTTTTCCTTGACTTACAAGGACAAATGCCTTCCGGCCTTTGCACATATTTGTGTTACGGCACAATGCTGGGGCTGCTGTATCCAACTAGTAATCATTAGAGACATGTCCAGAGATACCCCCAGACATTGATCAGAGCACAGGCATCAACTCCCCCTGTAACAGCTTACCTCTGAATCTCCAGTTATGTGAGATAGTAAGTGGCATTTTTATATTATCAGAATTTCTTTTATTTGCTAAGGAAACATTTGGTGTAGTTAGTAGGTATTGAAAGAGTATTTTAAAACCAGGACTTATGATTCAAATTAGTCAGTTTTTGACACTCTAAAAACAAAAATTATTTTAAAAGTTAATTGTTACATTAAATTGAAATGAAATATATATTGAAATAGGGTTTTATTCCCCTGCTTTCAATTCAAACAGTATAGTTACAGAATTTTGGTGATTAAAGAGAGCATGCATATCAACAATGTCAGCCTCTTCATTTTAACTTTAAAAAACTGATGCCCAAAGCCAGCTAGTTTCAAATTCAGCTCTTCAGTCCCTTAAATAACTTTATTAAATAAATCCTGTGTGTGTAATCCACTGCCACGGAGAGCAACTATGACTCATCAGGAAAAGATAATCAATTATCTTATCTATTAGCCTTATCACTGTTACAAATTAAATGGGATAAATAATACATTATAATAATTTGATGAAGATTACATTAGATTACACACACAAAAATCCTGGCACATACTAGCTGTCAATAAATATCAGTTTTTAGACATAAAGTTTCTATGAAAAAGATGTTTCATAAAATGATATTTCCAAGAAATATGCTTGAGAAATGAGTACTTTGTTTGAAAATATTTTTATTGCTCAATGTATTGTGGGTCTGTCCTTTAAAAGTAAAACAGGTTAACCTATTTAAGGCCCTGAGAAGTTCTGGAGTAAATGGACCTGCATTTGTTATGTTAGCACAGTAGAATATTACCTAAAAACTAGGCATAAAAAGAATAAACATGTATGACCTCACACACATGAACTTTCCGTCAAGATGTTGGTTGGACTAATCTGAAGGTTTAACAGAAGACAGAGATCAGCTTTCAGGGTGGAACATTCAGGTTTGTGACAAATGAGTGCAGATCTTTGGCATAAGGATCCCATTATTTGTCAGGTGAACCTCTCTGAGAGTTGCTTAAGTGACTTTATGCCGCAGCAGTTTGATTCCCCCAAGTGACGTAATCTAAGAGAAGGAAGTGAGGAGGATGCTTCTGTGCCTTTTAAAACCTAACCTAGGAATTTACACAGGTCCTTTTTGCCATATGCTATTCATTGAGAGTTACTTAGTCCAGCCCATATTGATGAGAAAGAAATGTCAGCTTAATCTCCTAACTTCTTGAAGAATAGGAAAGGGTCATGAATACACTGTGAAACTAACACAGGATATCCATAATTTTTTTTTAATTGAGATTTACTTGGAATTAGTTGACTATAGGATTCTAACTTAAAGTAAAATTCTTTTAAGGTATTCATGACATAACCAAATTCTATGAGGTTTAATTTGAATAAGCATATGAGAAACATTTTTAATGAGATAATGAAAAATGAGTATTTCTAAAATATTCAAGCTGATTGACAACTGTTTGTTTTCAAATACTCCCTTGAATTGTATTTATGTTGTACAGTGGCTTCTAAGAACATATTATTGATCGTGATCTGAATCAGCAATCATGCTGTTTGAATTACACAATTGACACAAAATATAGATTTTGAAGAGATATTTTCTAACTGCAAGTTGGCATATACTGCTGTGTTTTAAAGTTTGTAATGGTTTATATTAAGAGCACTCACTGGGGTCACTAGTCTGCCATGAGAAGCTGTTCTGAAGAGAATTGAGATAATTAAAGTTTTTGCTATGGAAGTGTCCTCTTTTCTTATCAGCTGTTAGACTGGCAAAATGAGACATTTTAAAATAAAATACCCTCTGCAGGGAAGGACTAAGGAATGCCCGGAAGAATGAAATCCCAGATTTCCTTCCTCTCGGATGTAGTCGAGGGATTTTTCAGCTCTGCAATGGAATTAGTTTCCTTAAAGTAGCTACATCGCTAGCCTCATTTTTTAAAGTACATGAGTAAATAGAGACTCAAACAAATGCCCTAATCATAAATAATACATTTCTGTTAGCTTGAGTACCGGCCTCATATCTCTCTTTCTAAAATTTAAGTATCAACAAAGTCATAGCCTCACTCGGCGTCTAAGAACATTTAGGAGGTACATGGTATGTGGTATCTCCTAAAATCAGTAAAATGGAAGAGCATAACTGCAAGAAAAAGAAACACATTGCACAACATACATATATACAACTGCAGAAGGTATTCCCAGGGATGCCGAATAAATAGAACACAGAATTCCACGTTTTTCTGTTTTGTAAAGAAGTCGAGACACCAGAAAATCTAGTATTAAAATTTAACTGTCTTTGGATTGCAGTTTATCTACTGTTTTGTTTCTTACTGAAGATTTCAGCTATTCGGTGCCCCATGTAGCCCCATCACTAAGAACTGTACCTTTGGGAAATGATAATTTTCCACAAGAGCAATTTTTATATCAAAAAGATAAGGGGAATATGAGAAGAATGGTTGTTGCTGTTAAAGTGTGTCCTCAGGATTATAAACTGCATTGTGCAGTCATGAACTTCTGTATTAATGTCATTTAACCTTTGGCAATATTAGTCTAGAGAGGATCTTGTGAAGGATGGTACATTAACTTTTAGAAGTGATGGGCTGTAATGTTCCTGCTGTGATATTGAATGGCACAAGCTGAACTTCGGCACAGCCTTCTAAAGGCATAAGATATTTTCTCTTTATAGGGCAAAGCTTGCATACATGAGGTCAGGGTTGTGAATTCAGATAGTTCAGCCTGTCCTTTGAACAGTAACCTATAATGGTGCCATTTTAAAATAATTCTATAAAATAGTCCACTTTCCTGGTGTCCTGTCCACCACATTTTTAACTCTTTCATCATTCAATCACTCGACAATATAAATAAATACTGGGAGGCCACACTGCATGCATCAAAATAAATACTATTGTTAAAATTCTGGATATTTATAAACTATGTAGAGAACAAATAGTTTAAACATAATGAGATTAAGGCTTTAGTATCAGTTTGTACAAATTACTGAGAGAATAAAAGAAAGCAATTATCTGGCTAGGTCAAAGGATCAAGAAAAACATACTTTGAGGGAGATTAATGGCCCACCTCTTAGATGGGAAAGAAACAAGGCAATAAATATGGATCTCAATTTAGATAAAAACTAAGATTGGATTTAGATAAAAATTAAATTGTTGCTCTTCTATGTTCTTCATAACTTTTGACCTAATACTTAACCTCATAGAATTTCAGTCACCTCATCATGCACATAGTATAGGTATCTCCTGTCTCTAACAAAGGGTCCATTTCTTCATTTTTATGTCATAACAATACCTAAAAATAAACACATCCTTAGTTTAAGCTACCATATTTCCCCTGAGATAGTGGTACTTGTAATAAGCTCCTGCAGGTTCTGAAAACCTTATGCTGAAACCTAATCTCCAATTGTATTAAGACATATAGCATTTGGGAAGTGAGTAGGTCACAAGAACTCTATCCTCATGAGTGAGATCAGTGCCCATACAAAAGAGATGGAGAGAGATGGTTTGCCCCCCTCCCATGTGAGGTGCAGCCAGCCTCTCCTTCTGAAGCACAGAGCCCTCAGCAGACACTGAATCTGCTGCCACTTCCCAGCATGCAGAATGGAGAGACAAATTTCTGTTATTTATAAATTACCCAGACAGAGATGTCTGCTATAGCAGTCTAACTGCAGTAAGACATTCCCTAGTGTCATGGAACTAATTTCCACACACCAGTTTCATTAGCCCTATTTAGGAGGACTTATTATTTAGTGGAAATTGGATGGGATACAAACCTGAGAAACCTTGACTCAAACTCAGGTTCTAGCACTTACCAGTTGTGCATATTCATGTATGGTTATTAACCCCTCTGATCCTCCGTTCCTTTAACGAAAGCTCAACAATAATAATTGCTTTGGAAGATCTTTGTGAGAACTGGCTGCAAGGTGTTAAACAAGCTATCATGTGGGAACTTTTTAATAGATAATGAATATTATATTTATAAATGGTCATCATTTTCTTTGACTCTTCACTTCTAGAAAGTCAATGAAATATCATGTACTGTAAAGTATGTCTCCTAAATAATTTTTCTGTATATCCTACTTTCTGTCTTCAGAGTCTATGACTTAATACAGACTCTCAACATTTCTGATATGAGTTAGGGCAGATTTCCACCTGGGCACTCTGATAAGCCATCCTGCCACATAACTCATTATTCACAATGTAATTCACTTGAATTCTCTGAGAAGCGTGTCTGATATATGACTTTTACATAGAAACTGTGAATAACTGCCGTTTATTATCATGATGAAATCAATACTTACTAGCATTATAAACACAGCCACTGCGAGCTTGATCCTTCCTGTTTTTTAAGCCATATTTTTCCATATGGCTCCTCATTACATCAGTCATGATAAGCTATCATATCTACCATTAATTGATTGTTTTCTCTCTGCCAGGAACTGCACTAAGCACTAATCCAGTATTTCATCCTCAAAAGGATGTTACAGGTCAGTAAATATACTTTTCTGAATTTCATAGATGGGGAAACCAAAGTGCACAGATTTAGTAACTGACTAGAGACTACTCTGCAAGTAATTAAACAACCCAGAATTTGAATACACATAAGTTATAACCAGAGCTTTTAGTTGCATACCATTCTAAATACACTGTCTTTTTTAGTTTTTTGAAAGTAACTTTTTAAATATCTATTCAATTTTTCATATATTCTTCCTTATCTATCTTAACTTTATTCTTCTTTATGTATTTCTTTCATATATTCTTCCTTATATATCTTAATTTTATTCTTCCTTATGTATTTCTTTCATATATTCTTTCTTATATATCTTTATTTTATTTTTCCTTATGTATTTCTTTTATATATTCTTCTTTATGTATTTCTTTCATATATTCTTCCTTATATTTCTTTGTTTTATTTTTCCTTATGTATTTCTTTCATATATTCTTCCTTATATATCTTTCATATATTCTTTCATGGCTCATCTCAAGTGCCTTCTACTTCACCATCCTTTCTTCATTTTCTGACTGATTGCATTCATGAGACCTATACCAACCTCTATTAAAGTCTTCTCTGTCAGTCTCTAAATACCCTAAGAACAGGAGTTCTAAAATTTCATCTTGTTATATGAAACATGGTCTTTAAATACTTGCAGAGTCAATTTAGTAAATGAGTATTAAACTTATATAGAATCATGTTCATTCACTTTTTCAGTCATCTGTCATACCCACATGACTATCAACCATTTTCTACACGTTCTCATGCGTGCCATTCAGTCCTTTTTAAATACAAATATATGATTCTTAATAAAAGTCACATATTTCTCTATTACTTAAAATAATGCAATGGTTTTCTGTTAAATTTATAACAAAATCTGGATTTCTCATCTGCATTTTCAAGGGTTAAGTCATGCAGCATCTGTTACTATGCTCTCGGCATTTCTCTTTATTAGTTACGTGAATATGCCAAGTTTATTCTCTCCTTGGGGCTTTGCTGTTTCTGTTTCTCTATTACCATATTCTTCACCCACATCATCGTATGACTTCAACTACCATATAGCTTTCAGGTCAAAAATCACTTTCCTATAGAAGTCTTCTTTTATCTTCCTGTGACAAGCTTTATCCTCACAACAACCACCAACAAGCTTTATTTCATAGCCCAGATTTAATTTTGCCTTAGAATTTATTGCTATCACTATCGTTATCTGTAATCATCAAACTTTTAAGGGAATGGTAGTGTTTTTCGTCTCCTTACTAGAATACAAACTCAATAAAGATAGCAAATTTATTTTTTCTATCCGTCATGAATAGAAAGTATGTGATTGATATTTTTGAATGGATAATGGAAAACTCAGAAGTTTTCCATTGTATGTAGGAACTGAAGCAGGGAAAATCTGTTTAAATGTAGAAATAGTAAAAAAATACAAAATAAGTTTCAAAATAAATATGAAGTATATGAATTGACTATGAAGAATAATTGGAATTGGTCAAGTGACTGTAACAAAGATGAAATATATCCACAGAGAACTCAAACTTAATAAGAAAAGAACAAGT